>JAOUQX010000033.1:4372375-4387703 GCA_028566295.1 Liobagrus marginatus
ATATAAAAAGTAAAATAAAGGGTGTCTAAATCGCTGAAATAAGATTTGCAGTCTGGGATGTTGTATTAGGTTGTGGGATAAGTTGTTTTAAGTTTCTGTAAATGCTTCTGGAAGAAAAGCGTTAGAAATACATGTACAGTATATTTCTGCCATATCCAGAGCGACTTACATTTATCTTACTTATCCCACTAAGCAGGTATGGGCCTTTCTCAGGGGCCCAGCAGTTGTAGCATGGTGGTGCTGGGATATGAACCCTGGTTCTTCTGAGCAGCACTCCAGTGCCTTAACCACTGCACTCCCACTTCCACAAAGATGCTTATTCAACAATTAATTCCACCTGGTCTATCTAGAGTTTTTTATTATTATTATGGAGTCACCTTTGAGTTGATTATTATTATTTTTTTTTTTTTGCCTTTTTTTCTACAATATTGCTCTCTCCTGCAAACTTTCAGACCCAGTGGGATTACAAGCTCCAGGCTCTTGTACCATTCGGAATGTCTGAGACTGCTGCCAGCTGCAGAACTCGAAGCTTGAAGGAGCCATCAATCGCATGCTTTACATACTTTCCTGCCATCAAACCTGTAGCCTGATTTAATGAATAGTGTGAGCGGCTTTAAAGATATATTTTACATAAAATGAAAAAACAAAAAACAAACAAACAAACAAAAAAACAGTTGAGAAGCAGGGCAGCATGACAAATTAGTAAATTAGTCAATAACTTTTTTTTTTTATCAATTATTTAATTTTTCATTCCGCTCTGTCCAGCGGGTTTTCTTGGTACTGGTTACATGTGAAATGTGGTCTCTATAGTGTTACCTGAAATATAAGCTTTAGCGTCTTCTCTATTTACCATGGCTCTGCCAACCACAGGCTCTGCCATGTACCAGAGAACGACTCCGGTAGGAATACGAGAGCAGACTCGCTCTGTTTTCACGACATTTAATGCCACAGTAACGAGCGCTTCATTCAGTGCAGCTCAGCAATTCAATCCAGCATAAAGAACGACTCTTTCTTTGCCTAGGCTTTATCAGCTTGCGAGTCTTCTTCATTCAGTGTGGTTTCCAGTCACTGTATGGAAAGCGCGGAATCCTACTTATTCAGTAAATAAAATAATGCCCTCGCTGTCCAGTTGTAGATTGTATGTCTAAGGTCGCTCCTGTTTCAGGCCATCTCTTGGGCACTTCTAATGAAAGGAGATTTCAACCCTGAACAGATCCAACTGTAGGAAATGAAACCAACATGCCATACATTTTTTCTGCAGACATGAACTGTATAAAGTGAGCTACAAGGTAGCAGAAAGTCCATGTATTCTGGACACAGCATAGTTCAGGGACAAGAACTAGGCAGAATAAACTATAATTCTGCTATAATAAACTAGAATTAACACTAGATCAAAAGCAACAATTAAAACACAATCATACTAATTTTATAAATCAGTATAATAATTTTTATTATACCATATAATTATACAATATATATTATACTTAGATAATATACATTTTTATTTATTGATCTCCAAACAGTGGTTTGCACTCCTGCCTCACAGTAAGAAGGTCATGGGTTCGATTCCTGTCCAGGGTCTTTCTGTGTGAAGGTTGTATGTTCTCCCAGTGCTTGCGCGGGTTTTCCCTGGGTACTCTGGTTTTTCCTCCCGTCTCCAAATACATGCAATTGGGCATAGGTGAATTAGCTATTCTAAATTGTCCATAGAAGTGAATGTGTGTGAATGGTTGTCTGTATCTAAGTGTTAGCCCTGCGATTAACTGTCGATTGTACAGGGTGTACCCCGCCTCATTCCCTAAATTAGCTGGGATAGACTCCAGCGCCCCCACGGCCCTGAACAGGGTAAACATAGACAATGAATTAATTAATGAATCCCCAAGGAGGAATTCGGTGTTATATCATCCACAACATAACAGTAACGGGACGATTAAAGTAAAGTAACTAATGAAGTCTGCATATAAAAAAGTTTCTCGAGAGCCACTGTCCAAGATTAGTTGTGTTTGATTAATCAGAAGCTGGAAGATATCGTCTCAGATGAGGGTGGAGCGGGGAAAGACGAGGTGAATTGTTATCATTTAGTTTGCAATTGACTGAGCCAGGTAATCGGCAGTGGGTAGGGCAGGGATATTTGGAAAACAAGAAGGACAGTGGCTCTTAAAGAACATAATAATAATACTCTTAATAAAACATAATACATAATAATACACTAATTTTTTTATACATATCCTTATAGCATAACAAAGAGAAGATATGATATGAGAACAGACCTTTACAGAGTGCCACGACTCCACTCCAGCTGCTGTTCACCTGACACACTCGCGTTGCCGAGCCCACCAAATAATAATCCGAAGAACATGTGAAGTGCACTTCATGTCCGACGATGTACTTGGAGCCAAACTTCTTCCCGTGAGGTGGGGCGTCCAGAGCGGGACAAAGAGCTAAGGCTAAAACCCGAGGATGAAGGATAATGAGAATGAATACCATGCAACAGTGTAGGAGTTGCAGGTGTTAGTGCAGTGGAAATCAAATGACACTGATCTCCCAAATCAGAAATACGCCCACTGTTTTATTTAATAGGAACACCTGCTTCTTCGTGGAACTATCAGAACAAACATGTGGCAGCAGTGGAACGTGCCATACTATAGATGCAGGTGCAGAGCTTCGGGTAATGTTCATTAAAGGCTTATACCAGACACAAAATTGTGAGGCATAAGAACACTTTCTTAGACTTTTTTAGGAGACACACATTAACATTAATGCACATTGCACAATACACAGCCATTGTTTGTAGTACAATAAAACAAAAATTTAATTTATACAGAATGTTACACCTCTATTATACAGTATATTGATGCATTCCCAGTTTAACTCAATAACCCAAAACAATAGTAGCATGCACATTATTGCGGCATACATACGTGAAGACTGGTCTGCTTGTGGAAACTTGGCCACAGAGTTTTGAAGATTGGTTAGCTTGGACTTCATTAGTCGGAGCCCTTCTGTAAACCGAATCTCCTGTCCCTTTAAAAATTTCTCCATCTGTCGAAGCACACCCATCACCCTCTGCTTGTCTATGCAGCCCTTAGATATTAACAACCACATCAACATAATCCAACAACAAAAGTAACACATAATCCGCAAGCAACCATTTACTGTGCATCAAAGCAAATACCCTAATTAAAGGCACAGCGGCTGTAGCGAAACCATTTAAATCACAATATGAGCGATTTTATCCAGATGTGAATGATTCTGTTCTGGTCGAGCATGGCAATGCTGTGTAATAAAACATGACCACATTTACAGTGTTTGCACAATGTTTAGTTTGAACTTAATGAGCCTGAAAATAAGAACTTGCAAATGTTGTTACGTCTGTGGCCACTTAGTTATTAGTACCGGTAAATGCTGCTTCATTTATTCATTATCTAGCGCTTATCCTGTTCAGGGTCGTGGGAGCGCTGGAGTCTATCTGAGCTAACTTAGGGTGTGAGACGTGGTACACCATGTACAATCAGCAGTTAATCACAGTGCTAACACTTAAAGACAAACAACCGTTCACACACACATTCACTCCTATGGACAATTTAGAGTAGCCAATTCACCTATGCCGGTACTGCTTATATGAAACCTAACTATTTTGAGCTGTTTTGTAATCAAAATAACAGGACAATTGATTTTTTTCAACACACACCCACACAAACAAACACAAACAAAGAATGGTCTATCCTAAGAAAAGAATTAAAGATCTCACATCTAATTCCAAGAGTAATGGATAATTGACATGGTATACATGTCAAGACCAACATTGCGGAGTGAATAGACAAAACCAAAAGATACGTTTACACTTGGGGAAACGATTACAGATTTTTGAGTTGGATTACAAATCATTGAAGTATCGTATACAAGAAATGACATCACAGTGAGAGTAGATTGTAAATATGAGTCCTGAAATAAGTCTTTAGTTCTTAAACCTCTTATAAACTTCAATTTTTACTAGGTTAATAACTTTAAATAAGTAGCTAATGCTAAGAGAAAACTGCATCACTTGAATGCTAGTATTCATTTGAATATGTAACAGTGTTTCTTTAAACCATTAATAACACTTTATTGCATGAGCATGCCACGTTGTGATGAATGAAGCATTGCGCCAAGGAAACCTGGTGGATGATAAGGCTTCACAAAAACACCGTTAGTAAGAAACAGCGAGAGTCAACTGGATAACCTATGCCATGATATCTTGCGGGTACTGATACACCTCCAGACTAAATTGAAAGGTATTTGAAGATGACCACTGCACATTCTGTCTTGGAGACATTCTGTCTCAGGTTCAACAAGAAGAACAAGAGGTCATCTTGCGCACGCAAACAAACACGCACATGCACACACACACACACACACACACACACGCGCGCACACGCGCGCACACACACACACACACACACACGAGGAGAGTGTACTGTATTCTCACCACATGAACATAAACAAAGTAAAGGTGTACCATAGTTGCTGATGCTAGGTGTGGGCCGAAGTGTCCTGTTCCTGGAGATTCTACCAGAGATAATACATCTGGTTACGTGCTGAGCACTGAACCTCGCCAAATCCTTACGCATTCTACTGTGTATATGCACCGTATTGAAGCTGCTCCATGATACAGTCCCAGTAAAGGGTTTTGCTCCTCGTGGGGTTACAGAATGGGCCACATAATAAGGCTAGATTATTGTGATCTAATAATCACCACGGCTCTGAGCCCAATAATAGAATGGGACTAGCCAGCATCACACATTCCTTTCCACCCATTTCTCTCTCTCTACCAGGGACGGGTGACAGTTCAGCTCAAAGCTGTTCTGCAGATGTTTTCAGGACCAGAAAGCTGTTCTCCTGTATATTTTTCATGGCAGGAAGACAAAGAGGAAGGGAATGCACTGGTGTCCAATTACAATGTTTCATTACCATTATAAAAATAATAAGCGTGCCATTTACAATCAGTGACCACCATTTGGAATTTTAAACCTTGCAGGATGTTCACTGAAATGAGCACAAATGCTGAAACATCTGGATTTCATGCAATTACCACCACAAGATTTATATAAAGATACACGGTTTAGAAATGTTCACTCTACCTGCGGCAGTTAAATATAAATTCATAACAAATGACAGAAAGACACGATGTAAGAAGTGTACAGAGTGCAGGAACATGCGGATGAGAGAGAGAGTGAGAGAGAAAGAAAGAAAAAAAGAAAGAAAAATTCTTTACTATATTAAGAACTTTTCAGTTCTTCAATGGTGAAAAAATTGAACACATCTTCTATTCACTTTGGGTTTGATGTTAGGTACGGTTCTTGCCTTTATATGCCGGATGTCACAATATTTTCAACCAAATTACCCTTTTAGAATAAAATGTCATTTAGGAATGGGAAATCTAACAAATGAAATCTAAACCTTAGATACGCTTAAATGCCAAACGTTGAAACGCACACCAGATCACCAAACTAAACAACTTAGAGTTAAAGGCTCTTCAACAGCTAACAACAAGATATCAATGAGGTGTCTTCAGCTGGCCTTTTGAGGACCTCATGTAGAACTGAGGTGAACCACATGACAGTTTAACCCAAAGGGACAAAAAAAAGCTGTTGTGGGGTTTACCTAAACACTTGAGATGGCATAACCTTTAGAAAAGGTTCCTGCTACAGGAAAAGAAAAATTAATAAACATTAAATAAACTACTGAGCAACCTGTTTAGAAATCTTCATAAGGAATGTACCAAGACATGGGTTTTTTTTTTACTAAAGTTATTGATCAACTCTTCAGTTTATCAGGAGTTCAGAGGTTTCTGACAGAACACATGCCGGGTTCAACATGGAACATTTAAGAGCGCAATGGTTATTCACTCACTCGGAACGTTCAAAATGACCATCGAACTGCTGACAAAATAGTGTGACTGAAGCGTTTCACGCACGCGCACTGTCCACTGACCAGTCGTTGCACTGACCTGCATCCCGTCGTTACAGCCGTGTAACGCCAACAGCGACAGAAAGAACACAGCACGGTACTGATGCGAGAGAGACATCCTCCAAATGCACCAAGCTCCCCTCCCGGGGTCTGATGAGAAACTTCGAGGGGTTTCAATTCCAAACTTCCAGGAGGTTGTAATCCACAGCCGCACAACCTTGGTTTTTTTGCTGCCTGTTTTCCAGCTGATGTGCAGATGTTCTTATATCAGAGAGAGGAACAGCAGCCACTCCGAGCTTTGTCTGATGAAACGCGATGGAAAGACAACATGCTGAAGTTTCTACCGGTCCTCTACCAGCTAACGCACACACACACACACACACACACACACACACACACACACAGAGAGAGAGAGAGAGAGAGAGAGAGAGAGAGAGAGAGACCTGAAGGCTAGCATCTTAACTTCAACCCACTTTATCATTAAACGATTCTAAAAGTCAACACAATTAAAGCCTATATAATAAGCTATGTCAAAATGTCTAGAATGAAAAAAAATAAGGCCATTAACCAATTCATAATTTCGCTAATATTAAAAGGTACACATTCCTAAATATTATTATTAAAAATTTATTAATTAGCTGCTGCTTGACCTGTTAATGAATTGCATTACATTTATTAAATGGGGGAAAAATTGACTATATTCTTATCATCGACCTTTGTTATTATAACGAATCAATTTAATCGTCAATTATTGGCGACTGCATTTGGCCATCCTCGTTTGAAACGAGTGACACCTAGTGGCAAAAAAATGTCCACGTTTGATACAAGGCACACTTTCAAAAAAATACTTGCTATTGAACAATTTCAACTGAAAATTAAAAGAACACATTTGATTGTACTGCTGGAGAATATATATGAAGCCCAGGGAACATGCAATCAGCTGCATATCGATATAAACCGGCTTCTGTTCCAAATGTATGTTGTTGACAGCTTTGATATCCTATCTTGTGAGGTAAAATGGTGACCGCGCCAGTACTACGACCAATCAGAAAAGTGTTCCGGGTCTATTGACAACACAAGCCCGAATTCCGATTGGTTAAACCCTAAGTGGGCGTGATCTTTCGTCTTGTTCATCGTCTTCACAGCCATTTTGGGAAAACTCTTAACGGGCGCCATGTCTGAAGGAGATATTGACTGCATCGAAAATAATAATTTCTGTTCCACACTCCGTCTGCAGTATCGCACCAAGACAGCTGTCAGCCGACGGGACGTTAGCAAACCTGCGGTATCAAAGCTGTGTTTACAGCGTAAACATTTCAGCATTGACATGAAAGAGGATAATGTCTGTTAACCGTCTCATTGTTGAGACGTGTATCCGTGAGTGTTTTTTTCCAGACTAGCAAATACAATCCGTCATCATCTCACAACAAGCCAACGCCTCCATGAGTGACTGAATGCATCTCACTCTTGTTGCGGAGAAGATCAAATCCGTTTCTAACCAACATGGCTTTTGTGAGCCTCTTCTCCTGTCCCCTAAACCCCGTTCTTGACAAAAACATGACAGACTCTGAGCTGGCAGGGGATGAAAGGTCGAGTAACGCTCTTATCTGCTTCTGTGCAGGATTTTATTTCTACATTTTATTCCGTGGCTGTTTCAACTTTCTCTTTTCATTTCACTCGAGTTTTAGGGCATTGTCTCGACTTCGTAGCTCACTGCCCAAGTCCATCTTTTATTGCATGCACTTTAATTTTTCTAGCACAACTGTCAACTTCTCAAAGCCAGTGATTCATGTGTTCCCACCCTGCCTGACATTTTTTTTTTCCGGTTCATCGCTTTCCGCTCCAATATCTAATGATTTTGTACTGGCGATTAATCTCCAGATCAGGAGCTGGCTTGCAGGACGGCCAGTAAACTGCGCGTTGAAGAATTTTTCTATGAGCTGCTTCGAATCTGTTTGAATATTTAATTACGTGTGGAAACTCCTCCCACTGACGTACCTTGGCTCAGCTCAGCCCCGCCCCCTTTCCCGGCCCGCCCTCTGATGCAGGGAAGGACTGGAGGAGTTTCCTATAGAAGGCAGTCATATACGGGTCTCTGATTAAACTATTTAACCGCGGGTGATAAAGGATGTAGGTTAACATGTGCATGATATGTCTTTAGACCTATTTATTTACAACCTCAATTTCAAGAAAAGTTGGGAGAAAAATTCTACCAAGTAACAACAATGAGAAATGTCATAAACCCACATTTTATTCACAAAAGAACTGATAAAATGTTTCAACTGAGAAAATGTGCCATTTTATTTTTTTCTTAAAATAGCAAATTTCCTCATTTAAAACATTTGATATGTTTTCAATTGTGAATAAAATATGGGTTTATGCAGATTTTACATTGTGTCCCAACTTGTTTTGGAATCAGGATTGTATTATGCAAGAATCTGTACACACCTTTAATACAGGAGTTTCTAAAGAGTGCGGTTTGGGAAAGTTGGAATGGAAGAACTTTGTGTTCTACACAGAGCTCTGACTCAACCCCACTGAAGACCTTTGGGATGAACAGGAACACCGACTGCACCCCAGAACTTCCTTTCCTAAGATTAATGTTTGATCTTATCAATACCATTGTAGCTGAATGAACACATCCACGCAACACAATCTAGTGGAAAACCTTTCTATATGCGCTATATCAGTTAAAAGGGGGAGTCATTATACGCTCAGAATGCATCTATCGGTGTGATGATCAGGTGTACAGTGTACATGGTGGGATAGCTGCAACCGCGGACCTACTAAATAGATGTAAAAATCAGGACAGTGTTTTTTTATTCTCTTTGTGCGTCTTCGGTTACAGTATTTTTATTATTATTTTTTAGTCTTTTCTCCCTGTCCAAGCTCAATTTATGTATATGGGTCCCACTCTGCCAGATGACTAACTTTATACACCCAGCTAAAGTTGATTTATTTATTTATTTTGACTTTGCTTTAGAAGCCTTTGTGTAATAATGCTTAAAAAGATCTTGTGCTATCTGGTAAATGCAATATTGGGTAGTATTGTCCCAGTGGTATTATCTATTTCATTTGCATTGCCCCTCATGTTAGTTTGATGCAAGTACATGCAAGATATTATTTGTTTGACTCAATGTAATTTTTAAAGGGAGGACGGTGAATTGGAAGATGGAGAAATTGATGATGAAGGAATTGGGATTGAGGAAGAACAAGAAACTAAGACGGAGCCTGAAGTTTTAGAAAAAGACAGAGAAAAGGAAAAGGTGCGGGAAAAAGAGGACAAGACGCACCGGCACCCTCACAAGAGACACAGGAAAATTAAAGAGAAACACAAGTCAAAAAGAAGGCGACGGGAAAGGCAGAAGGTGTGTGTCCATGTTTCACTTCTAAAAACATCACAAAGCAGGTGTTGCTTCGGTAACTTTTTGGATTTGTGGTTTCTTATTGTTGTCTCTCAGCACCATTCCCCATCCAGTGGCTCCAGTTCGGACAGTTACAACGCTGATCACGAGCAACAAGACAGGCACAAGGGCAAAAAGAGCAAAACCTCTTACTGGGATTATGATGGCCGGTTTGCGAAGGTGATTCTCAGATCATTTAGAAGATTGTGATTTGATTTTGAGTTCAAGCTTGGCTTCCATGTAGTTCCCCTCTCTAAACTTCTTGTTATTGCTGTGTACCTGCTTGTTTCCAGCGTGAACTTGAACCTGGTGGAGGTAATGGCAAAGCACAGAGATCTTCCCAGCGTAAAACAAGTGAGAGTGAAGAGAAATATGATTATGATGATGAGCAGGATGACTTCTGCGAGGAGCTTTCCAAATACAAACAAGCCAAAGAGGTCACTACGTCCAGCAAAGCTGGGTCATCTAAAGAGCAGGGGGCCAAGTCCAGCATGAAAGGACAGCAGTGTATGTGGAAGGATCAACTGTTCTGCACATCACGCACGTTCACATTTTACAAAGTTTCACCTTCTATATTATGCTTTGTCTGAGGTTTTACTCCCTTCATTTTCATTGGTTTTGATCCGCTCTCTGACTCGCCTGTTGTAGTTAGTGGCCCCCGTGGTCGAGGCCGTGGCGGAGGAAGTTTAGGCAGAGGACGCGGCATGCTAAGCAAGAACAAGAAACTGAAAGGGAAAAGCTGGGGCCGTGGTCGGGGCCGAGGTGGAGAGCCGGGGGAAAGTGGAGGTGGAACAAAAGGGGTGAGGCTTGCTCATGATGTTTTTATAGCATTTTATTTTTTAGTAACTTTGTTTAACTAGAATATTTTGATCCTGTAGGAAGGGCAAGGCCAACATTGTTTCCAAAAAAAACGTCCAATCATGAGTCAAGAGTTCATCAATCAGCACACGATTGAACACAACGGGAGAAACATCTGTAAATATTTCATTGAGGGAAGATGCATTAAAGTAAGAATTTGCATTGCATGTCTTTGTGAGGTGCATGACATGGTGGCGGATATTTGTAACAGGCTGCAATTGTCTTTTCCCAGGGGGATCAGTGCAAGTTTGAGCATGATAATGTTGTCCCTGAGAAGAAGAAAGAACTTTGCAAGTTCTATGTCCAGGGATATTGCACTAAAGGAGAGAACTGCATCTATATGCACAATATCCTTACACGCATCAGCAGAGCTATGTGTTTAGTGTACTTTCTATTCAGGTTGTTAAAATAAACATCATGTTGTGCTGCTGTTCTTCCTTCGTATTGACCCTTTACGCAGTATTTCACATGAATATCCCTGCAAGTTCTTCCACACCGGAACCAAGTGCTACCAAGGAGATCACTGCAAGTTCTCTCATGATCCTTTAACTGATGTGACCAAAGAATTGTTGGACAAGGTATGAGCTTGAATGAGACTAACACAATCTTTAGCATGACTGATCACTGGCATTCGCTTCACCTTGTGCATACGTTTTTCAGGTTCTGAACATAGATGAGGAGCATGCCGATGAGGCAGAGCAGGAGTTGGAGGACTTAAGGAAGCAGGGCATTGTTCCGTTGCCTAAACCACCTCCTGGCGTAGGGCTCTTACCAACACCTGGCTCAGGGAGTCCCCAGGATGGCAGCAAGAAGATCCCCTCTTTATTTGAAATCAAAGTCCAGCCAACTGTGGACCTGGCACAGAAGATTGCGCTTAGGTCGGTTGTGTTTTTTTTTGTCTCTTAATAAATTGGAATGAACAGTTGAGGGCTTTCTAAAATGTTATTAACATGCAAGTATCAAAATCTTTTATTGGTGATGACTAGTTTTTCTTATTTTAGGCCCAATTTCTACAATAGCACTTCTCCTACCTCTGGCCAGTTTATGGGTGGTGAAGGCTCTGCTCAGGAGGACATTGAAACTGAAAGCATGGTGTCTCCAGGACACAGTCATTCTTTATTACCCCCTCCAGGCTCCCCTGGGTCCATGGTTGGTCCTGCTGTTCACTTCCCAGGGCCAAGCCTTCCACAGAGCCCGCCAACACAGGCACCACCTCAGTGCTATGGCCAGGGCATTCCCATGCCACCCCCAGGACTGCAAGGTCAGTCCCCAGTCTTCCATCAGAATACAAATCCTCAGATGAACCAGCAGGGGGCACAGTTCAAGTCTCTGGTGGGTGGACAGATGAACACACCGCCCTTTCAAGCTATGAGTCAGATGCCCTCAGAATTTTTCAAAAGCTTGTTCAGTGTCCAGCCACATGCTTTAGCAGGTAGGAATGAAATCTGACTAGCATATCTTTTTTTGGTTTGTTTGTTTTTTTATGTTTCTCTATTTGTTTAGAACATAATCATTGGCTGATACTGCTTCAAAATTTGTGCTGTTCCCAGAAGAAGACCAGTCTGGGTCCCTGGACCCCCAGCAGCTCCAGGGAAGCAGCGCTGAGTCCCACGGTGGCATAAGGAACATATTGCCAGCTGTTCAAAAAGCTCTGCTTCTACATCTGAATCAAAATCAACAGGACTCAGACTCTCACAGAGCTGAGGGAGAGGATTCCACACCACTCAGCAGAGACAGAGGTCAGGGAGGAAATACACACAAACACATTACATATACAATCTGAGCATGCATTTTATCTGCAAATATGTGTACCTTGTTTCAGATGAAACCACAAATTGGTATTCCAGTGATGATGAGGATGGGAGCAGTGTAACGGCCATCTTAAAGACTCTAAAGAAACAGAATGAAATGCTGCAGACGCAACAGTCCCAACAGGTTAAGCTCCAGCAGTCTGGCGTGTCTGTAATCCCCTTGACTGACCCCAGGCTTCACAAGGAAAGGACACCGGTTGACCCTAGACAGCACGCTCCAGACACCAGGAGAGAAACAGAAACTGTGTTTGACCCCAGATTAGCCAGAGAAACCCACAAGCCTAAGCCTGTAGAGCCTATGAGTTCGAAGGCAGCTCACCACCCACATACTGTGACCTCTGGAGCACAGAAACCTTCTGCTGGGGAAGAGGATGATGAGGGAGAGCGTGAGCTGAGAGAACGAGCTGTCCCCATCCCATTTGATTCAAGTACTGGAGCTTTGTTACGTGACCCTCGCTGCCAGATCAAACAGTTTAGCCACATCCGGGTGGACATCCTCCTTCAGCGGCCAGCTTTCGCTCAGAGTGTAGTATGGGCACCTGAGGATCTCATTCCATTGCTGATTCCCAAACAGGAACCCTCTATTAATCTTCCTTTACCACCCCTTATTGCAGATGCACAGTTGAACCGCAACCTCTCCACCTCTTTAGACCATTCATCCTCAGCCCTGACTCCTCCAGATCCGCGCCTGGCAGCCGCGCACCTTAGAGAAGATGTGGATGCACTAGGCAGCCCTCACGGCAGGACTCGACTTAACCCTGAAAAGCCAACAGATCCTCGGACACACAGAGTAAATCGGTCGGGGAGCCTAGACTCCAAGGTGCCTGCCAAGAGAGAAGGTTCCTCTGGTGCAGGGGTTTCAGATCCAAGATTACAGCGAGGTGTATCTCGCCAGTCCGCCACATCGGCTAGGTCCGATTCTGAGAAACTACCTCCATACGCTCCTCATGTGGCATCTTCCTCCGTTAGTGGATTGGAAAGCCCTACCACACTGTTCGGGGGCATTAGCTTGTATGATCCCCGTAACCACGCTTTGATGTCACCAAAACAGGAGCCAGAGGAGCCCCTGAGAAATGCAGGCATCTTTAAGCCAACAGCAAAATCAGAGACTGTTATACCTCCACAGGTGTCATCATCAGCGGTGATTGAAAAGAAGAGAGATTTATTCGAAGTCTCAGAAAACCAGACCAATGGTTCTCAGCCAGGCCAGACCATGCCTATAGTGATGGCAGCTCCTTCTTGCTACCCTGTGCGTGCAGCAGCACCTGCTATGCACAACCTTCCAATCCAGCAGTTAGCAGGCCTCATACGGCCAGCTTACACAGACAGCCGACAGAGCAGACCTTCCGGACAGACTACTGGAGCCCAGGAGGAGGAACTAGATGACAAAGAGGTGGAAAAGAAGGATAGGCCATTAAGGGATGTGTTTAAGACCTTTGACCCCACAGCCTCACCGTTCTGTCAGTAAGCCCTCCTATGCTGAGTACAGTCACTGTTAGGAATTCACACCCAACTGTATATATTTCATATTTATCTGTTTTGTACATACACTTCACAAAGTCACATGGCCTGATAATGTTACCTAACGTCACCAGTCTTCGAAGTATATTAGCATCACTGATAAATATACTGACAAGTGCTCCTCCCATAATCCACGTGGATCATTTACAGGTGTACAGCCATCAAGCCAGAGAGTTTGAGAAGAACTGTCACTGTGTGGGCAAAAATAATGTATAGTACGAATAACAGTTTAATATCGATGTATTACATAATGGTGTACAATTATTTTATAAAGTAATATCATGCTAAGCTTGTAATTATTTAAAAGTATATGTGACCAGTGGCTAATGAACTGCGACTTATTACCTTTCAACATTTGTGATATTTTGTGCTAATGGGATGACTCGAGCAAGAAAAACGAAAAACCAAAATTTCAACAAAAGTATACTTTTTTCCTTTATGGTGGTGTTTCTGAGCGCGTCTAGCACTTTATTTTACAAACATTTCAATTAATGCTTTTATTGTTTTGTGTCTTTACTTTGTACTGTTTTGGTTATGTGTGCGAGAAAGGACTGAACGATTGTCCATCACTTTTATATTGTCTTAAATAAACTGCAAATGCTGTGACTTTTAATATTGCGGTCATTACTCTAATATTCTGTTGCTCATTACTTTAGTTATATCTCTAGCATGCTGATGGGTGGTGCAAGGCTCGGTGTCGCATGCTGTTGGGAAGTCTTGCGGAGACCCAAGTCATCAATCTCAGGGTTCAGCTGTTCTTGTGTCCGGTGGATGAGGAGGTTCCTTTTCCACTCAATGCACAGGGAAGCTGCCTTTGCTGCCTCAGAATTGGGCTCAGGTTGTCTCAGTCCCTTAAATATACAGAAGAACATGCAAAGTCAGTGTATGATTGCTGGCTAAATTCAATACATACCACAAAAAATGCAAAAGTCCTAATGTTCTTTTTGCACATTCTGTTTTATACACTCAGAGCTTCAGTTAATGTTCCCCATCCGAATGGGGATAATGGGATCTCAGTGACTATCACTTGGTTAGTGGGATGTATTTGAAGAAATGAGTATTTCAGAAACTCCAGAAATTTTTCAAGCACACCTGTTTAAAAGGTTTTATGCCCACAAACTGTTGCCTGAACATTTATTTATACAAGGGGGCCTTGACTTACGAGTGTCCCAACTAACAAGTTTTTTTGAGATACGAGTCGTCTCTCGGCCGATTTTTTACTGTGAGTTGCGAGCTAAAATTCAGGTTACGAGCCAGCTTCAGATATCCCACCGCTAGTTGGCGCAGTAGACGCCTCAGTGCATCACGTGTCTCACTCGTTGTAACGTTGAACTTAAAAAAAAAAAGAAAAACTTGGAACTTAAACTTTAACGGTCCAAGGTATTCGCCCGGGCGTCCGCTTGAGGACGCTTCAAGACTGCGCACGGGGTTTTTAGTTTCACACAATCTCACATGCGCCACTTCTCTCTCACACACACACACACGCGCGCACGCGCCCAACCTCGCATGCTCTGGTTCACAGACACACCCTTAATCACAGGCACCTGATCTTAGTTTGCCACCTGATTAGATGGGGATTAAATAGAGTGGGTTGCGTTAAGACGGACGCGTTTCATTGATTGTATGTTTCCTGTTGACAGTTTGGCTGAGTTTTGTGCACTGGAATAAAGACAATGCTTTCTTTACCTGCGAATGGATCTCGACGATCTATTGGATCGCGCCTTGCGATCCGACGCGAGCCTTTTGCTCCAAGCAGCTCGCGCTTACAGAATGAAACGCCGAACA
>JAOUQX010000033.1:4417927-4435096 GCA_028566295.1 Liobagrus marginatus
AAGTTTATTGGTCACATATACATTGTACAATACAGCATATAGTGAAATTCTTTGGCGACTACCTGGGCGTTTGCTGTTTGAATTTACAGCAAACTTTCGATCAGTCGTCAAAGCATTTCACTGTATGTTGTACTATGTATGATGTACATGTGACAAACTTTGAACTTGAACTTGACAGTTAAGAGTGTGTTAGCGAGAATATGAATGGAACAATGCAGCTTGTTAAATTACATTCTTTTGGTTGTTATGGTGATGTGAGTGTATCTTAAGTAAAGAACTTCTAACACCACCTGTGACCTACAGCAAAACAGTTATACTGTAAGACTGTCGATTTAAACAATTAAATACCCCCCCCCCCCCCACACAGTAAAAGTGAAATCCTCCAGGCTGTGTGGTTGGAAGCTTGTCCAAACACTGTGTAGCTTTTTGGGCTGGATTGTGTAAACACTAAGGCTTTGACCCCTGAAGGGAGCGAGTGCTCATGGTTCATGGAGATGGCCTTCGAAAGTTCATGCGTGGGAAGACTGAACGAAGCTGAGAGCCATAAACACTCTGACAAGTTCACTGATAACGCAGACAAACTGGTGGTCATCGCTTGGGCAGAGGGAGAGGCGGAGGATACGGCGCTGCCGAGCTGCACTTCCCTCTCTCTCAGTTTACAGTAGAGCTATTCTCAGCTGCTTCGAGTGCACTTGGAGCAAAATCCATAAATAAATAGTCCATGAAGATAAGAGCGGTGAGAGAGCTCGGAGATGTCCATAAAACCGGATAGTTCATGTGTAGATTTGTAAGTCATGTGACTTCATTCCAGTTCAGTTCTTGCCACTAAGAGTGGCCCAGAGTGTTACTTTATCTTCACAAACGTAGAAGTAAAAAGTAAACAAACACAATCCACACACGTGTACCGGTAATGACAGAGATGTCCTGGGACTACTGACCACACAGCGCTGCTTCACAGACACGCACACACGCACGCGCACACACACGTTTGCTTTGCTATATTAGTGAGGACATTACATAGGCGTAATGGTTTTTATAGTGTACAAACTGTAATTCTATCCCCTTACACTACCCCTACTCCTAAACCTCCACATCACACACAACATTCCGCGTTTTTACATTTTTAATAAAACATTGTTTAGGCAAACCTTTGTAAACCTATTTTACTTACGGGACTCATAAAACATGCTTATGTTGTAATACCCATGTCATTATAGAAATTTGTGTCCCCATCAATCATGAAAACAAGAACCCCAAACATTCCCTGGTGTAAGGAAGTGAAGGACGTGATGACAGACTGTTTACCCGTCGTCCACCTGGCAGTCTGTGAGAAAGACCCCAAAAGGACACTCTCTCTTGACCTGGGAGAGCGCTTGCGCTATGTTTTTCACGTCTCACTTTCGCTGCCTTTTCCTCCCAAAGCCTGTTTGTTCTGAGATGGTTTGGTGAAAATGACAAGACCCAAGAGACCCTTACTTTTGTCTCCACTTCTCGTGGCACTCCTACAGTTATGTTAAGACGAGCAACTGTAAACACAACATGAATGCTAAAGGGATCGCTCCAAATCAGACAGTTTCACTAATCAGGAGATGTCACGAAACACAGCAGGATGCACCGTTTCTTTACACAATATTCTGTAATAAAGCTATGAAGCAGCATTTTATCTCCTATATAAATGTATAGAATAGAATATACTTTAGAGTTCCACTCCTGAGAAATTTATCCTGGACATTATGACATATCCAGTACACAAAACAATGCATAAATATAACCCCATACAATCCAGTATATAAAAATATAGCATCATATCTCAGAAGAATGCTTGAATGACTATATAACTATATATAAATATACATGCCAATATATTTATAGATCAGCTGTCTCCTCACACAGACTCTGGAATTTCTGAGCCATTATCTAGTTCAACTCAGCCCTGAAATACAGTTGTAAAAAACAGTGAAGTCTATTACAGAACAAAAGGAGTGTATGCAAATCGCATGTGGTCCAGCAGTGATAATGAGCATCATGGGAATCCCTCCACTCGACCTCCGCTTGGTCGGGAGTCAAAGCAACACCACAGACTCATAGTCAGAGTCTTCTTTGAGTTTAACAGTGGAAAGTAAACAACACTATATAGCAAAGTATATTTTACATACACACTCACTGTCCACTTCATTAGGAGCACCTGGAAACTAATTAGCCAAGCATGTGGCCAAGTGTACAGTCACTCACATGAACACTCCATATAACACTGTTGAGCTGAAAAGCCTCTCACCACACACAACACATAACCTTGAGAGCAGGAGACCAGAGTGAAAACAGAGTGATTACTATTCACTGTATATGTAAATAATATTTTTACAATAAATTTTTTTTCAATTAAAATGACGGTTCTCTTAAATAAATTAATCAACCAAACAATCGTCCTTAATTAATAAACAATGGATGCATTTAAATGAATTGAAGTATTAGCTCAGTAGTTAAGGTGTTGGCCTGTTGATCAGTAGATTGTGGGTTCAATTCCCAGCACCACCAAACTGCCACTGGTGGGCCCCTGAGCAAGGCCCTTAACCCTCAACTGCTCAGTTGGATAAATAACAGTCACTCTAAATAAAAGTCACTCTGGATAAGGGCGTCTAAAAAATGCCAGAAATGAGCAAATATTCACTTACAGCTGGTTTACAGATGGTTGATATCGCTGTGAAATATATTTTACTTTACATGCTATTAAAACATACATTTAGGGGTTATTTTTATGCTTATCCATTATTATCTAATCCATTATTGTAAAAAAAAAAAAAAAAAAACATTAAATGAAACCAAGTATGTTCATAGCTTGTACATTAACTTTTGTCATTTGTTCATGTTAACTAAGGTGTATAATAACATAATAATAACAAAATGTCATTAATTAAGTAATTACGCGAATGTGTGATATTAACCGTTGCCTTTTCTGTGAGTGTGTGTTGTATTGAATCCTGTGTTAATAAATGCACTCCCAAAGGAACTGGAAGTTCTCCATATCTGTGATCTGATACCTTTCAGTTTAACACATGAAACTGGAGGTCATTGTAAAAAAGATGCTCCTGAATGCTGAGGTATGATTATCAGTACATCTGTGGCACCTCCTGTTTCCGGCACTTCCTCTCTCACAGACCTGCCGTCTCTGTCTCTGTCTCTGTCTCTGTCTCTCTCTCTCTCTCTGTGTGTGTTATTTTTAACGATAGATTATGGGATATATATGTGTGTTTTAATGACTCACCCGCTGCAGAAAGTTTATGTAGTGGACCTCCCTGGAAAAATTTAGGTAGATGTTGGTGTCATAAGCATCGTCCCCTGCATTGACGATGGCGATGTTTAGAGAGACGTTTTTCACCCCTCCAAGAGCAAGATTAGGGCTGATTTGATGCCTGAGTGAAATAAAAAACTTGTAAAATGTATTTCTCTACAGATTACTAAACACATGTTTTAAAAAGTAATATGTAACTCATTTTGTTAAATTAATCAAGTTTAGTGACTGACTCTAAATACAGATTACACTGCAGTATTGAACCTATGACTTTACTGTGAGGCAGGAGTGCTAACCACTCTGCCATCGCGGATCAGGGCGGCAGAGGGGTTAGCAGTCCTGCCTCACAGCAAGAAAGTCATGGGTTCGATTCCCAGCCAGGGTGTTTCTTTGTGGAGTTTGCATGTGTTCCCCGTGCTTGCGTGGGTTTTCCCCGGGTACTCCGGTTTCCTCCCACCACCAAACACATGTGATTGGGCATAGGTGAATTAGCTACTCTAAATTGTTCATAGGAGTGAGAGTGAATGGTTGTCTGTGTCTAAGTGTTAGCCTTGCGATTAACTGCTGATTGTCCAGGCTGTACCCCGTCTAACATTTTAAGTTAGCTGGGATAGACTCTAGCGCCCCCATGACCCTGAACAGGATAAGCGTTTGACAATGGATTGAAAGGATTGCCTAAAAAGCACAATAAAGATTTAAAGTTTGTCTGTAAGCCATCGTTTGACTTTTTTTTTAACACAGGATTCGTATGGATCTATTAATCGAATGTTTAATGTTATTTCTTTCAGGATTTTGTGTCATTTTTCAACCAAATAGAAGTTTTGTTGTAGGTAGACATAGCACCTGAATTGCATTATAATGTTCCTTTCTTTTTCCTATTTATAAGTAAAATTCTCTATGTATTTTTATGAGAAATGCATCATACGCAGCGATTTCTGTGTTTCTGTCTATTTCTGTGTCATGATAGCATGTCTGCATTCGCCAGGTCGCCAACTGAACAGATTGCATGCACGTATTTATTTATTTATTTATTTTTTTAAAAAAGGAAAAAAAAAGAGACAGAATCAGAGGATCAACATCACCTCATTTGTTTGAAAAAATTCCCCAAACAGTTTGTTAATTAGTTTGATAATTAATATTAAATTAAATAAATAAAATGTAAATTAAATGTAATCACTTTGGTAATGTAAAATACTTTTTGGATGTAACTGTAATTTCATTAGCATGTATTTAAAAAGTAGCTCGAACGAAATGCAGTTACTCATATTTTGTATTTTAGATACGTAACGCCATTCCATGTACAGTATTCTGTTACTCCTCAACACTGTCAATAAATCATTAGAATAATAACACAAACCATAGTAATCTAGTACACTTTGTACACTCATGAACAGGAGAACTCTCTCACACGCACGCACGCACGCACACACACACCTCGTTTTATATCCAAGCGCATGAACTGATTCAGTGGTTAAGGAAACCCGGTTGCCGTTTAAACAAAGAGACCCACTCTCCTAACACTAGGACTCCAAAGTCCCCTTAACAGCTGAAAGATGGACGACATCCAGCACTAGTCAGAGCCAAGGATGTGTCAGAGCCCCAGCATACACACCCACACCATCTCAACCTTTATGACATCAGCGTCCTAAAAGCCTCCAGTGAAGCCCCCGGCAAGCACAACGAGAGAGAGAGCGACAAGGAAAATAGAGGAGAGAATAACAAAAGGATGATTTTACCCCGAGAGCAGCAGTTTTCCATGCAGCTTCAGGTCAGCAGCACAGTCATCAGACACACAGTTCTTCTCAAACCAAGTCTGAAAACATATAAAGCACAGGATGTTTACACACATTTAATGTCAATGTGAGGAATACTAGAGGGTGCTGTTGTGTAAGAATTCCCAACATTTCTGCGATCATGTATAGTTAGGGCTTCACTTTTTTTTTTAAATTATTCCCAACATTACATTAGAGCCCAGTGGAATGCTTTTCTACAGCTTTGGAAGTTGGGGTCAGAGCACAGCTATGATACAGCACTCTGGAGCAGAGAGGGTTTAGGGCCTTTTTCGGGGCCTAACAGTAGCTGGAAGCCCAATGCTGTGATAACTACTTGAGCCAACACTACTTCCAAAACTGAGTTCTAGTTCCAGTCTACGAGAATAAACAAGTTTTTTTATTTTTAATAATATTTTTAATGGAGTGGCACAGTGGCAGAGTGATAAGCACTCCTTCCTCACAGCAAGAAGGTCTTGGGTTCGATTCCCGCCTACGGTGTTTCTGTGTGGAGGTTGCATGTCCTCCCCATGCTTGCCTGTGTTTTCCCCGGGTACTCCGGTTTCCAACACATGCTCCAAGACACATGCGATTGGGCATAGGTTAATTGTCTACTCTAAATTTTCCATAGTCGTGAATGTGTGTGTGAACGGTTGTCTGTCTCTAAGTGTTAGCGCTGCGATTAACTGCTGATTGTCCAAAGTGTACCCTGCCTCACACCCTAAGTTAGCTGGGATAGATTCCAGCGCGACCACAACCCTGAACAGGATAAGCGCTAGATAATAAATTAATTAATTAATATTTTTATTTTATTTTTATTTATTAGGGAACTTGTTGATTAAAAACTCGCAATATTCACAGCAAATACCTATTCCAAGATTCCTGATGTGATGAAAGATTTTCATGTATGGGGTAAAACATATGACGTACAAAATGTGTGCATTAAGATGAGCGTCTACTCAAATAAATACATCAGTCATTTACATTCTACTCAATTGAAATCAACATCCATGAAAATATGGAAATGAAAAGCATTCAAAACATTAATAGAATATACAGTAATTAAAGTGTCGAACAAGATGAAACTGTTTTTCAAGTAATCATGTCGAGGTGAGGAAGGTGAAGGTGTAAAGGAGCACCCAATCATCTCTTGTGGCTGCGTGGTGATCACTAACCTCATTCCTTGCTGCAATCTTGTCTCCTTTCCTCCAGCGCAGTACAGGAGACAGTGAAGCGAGCTCATGCTCACGCTGTCCATCCAGCACATGCTTTCCCAGGCTGTACGACGCCTCGAACACCATGGCTGCAAACACGTCTTTCACTTCTTTCTGCAGAAACACAATTAAACACAGGTTTAAACACTGCATGTGTTCCTAATGCCACAAAACACCACTGCATAAACCGATTATTTCCTTTAAAAAAAAAATTCTAACTCATTATATCCTTCAGGGATTTTATTTTCTCATGATTCAAGGGAACTAGATGTTCCGTTTAAACTCATCACATATTTCAGCCTGGCTTAAAAGCCAACGTATTCCATCAGCTAGCCAGAACGTCCAAGTAAGCTAAATCAAGCGCAGTAGAGTTTCCTATGAACTTGCAACACTAGTGCTAAATGTTAAATACAGTTTACACCCCATGGCAGTCAAAAAATAGCAATGCAACATGGATAAAGTCCAGCTTCCTCTGTCCATTAAACATCACTCAGCTCTTTAAAGCAGTTTTCATCATTTCATTGTCTTTGGCCTTGCCGAAGGAAACAAAACGCAATCTGCTCTGTTAGCAGCTCCGCACAAAACAACTGAATTTCACTGATGTCTGATAATTGGTCGTTCCATCATCTCTCTTTGGTCTCCTTGTATTATCTGCTGTTTTTCCTACAGCTACCCACCCATCATTTCCTCAGCCGGGTTCAGGAAGAGCACATAGGCTCTCATTTATAATAAAAACAGACTAGGGGTAGAATTCTCCACATTTCCAATCCACAAAATAAAACTAAAAATGAAAAAATGAAATTTGAATACATGTACAATAGTGCACCTTTTGACAATTACTGTAGGTACTCCCTAATTTGTGGTCCCATTTAGTGTAAGTGTATCACTTGTATCAGTGTAACGGTCAGGTGTACACATACTTTTGGCTGCATTGTGTATCTGAACAGAACTTGGGAGATAAACAAAAGTGTATCTACAGAGCCAAGTACATGAATGGCTGCTCATCTAACGGAGTTAAAACGCATGCCATATTCCATCTGATTTCGTATGAGACAATGGGGCAGCAATAAAATGAACACAAGTCATTTAGAGCGTAGATGAGTTTCTGGCTTAGAGAGATAAATAGCTTTGTAGTGCCAGAAACAATTAAAGAAAAGGCATATATGGATCTAGTGAAGTGTCCTGCCAATGAACTCTGCCTTGGAGACCACTTAAGAGCAGGATGTCAACATCCAGACGTCAGCACTGGCTTCTGGCAGTCTGTCTGCCATTTTCACTGCGCCACATGAGAATAGAAAGACATGAAGGGCCATTTGTTGACCAATAAAATTGGCCAGACACAAGTTTAAATTACAAAAATACCAAACGCTCCAAAATGAATCATTAAGAGATAAACGAAGAAGCCCGAAGTTTGAGAAACAAGCAAATTCTGGCACAACAGTAACCGGTCTCTGGGTGAGAGACACTTTCGTCCTTGTCATTTAGATCAATGCTAACACAGGTGACTGTGAGATCAAGTATACAGAAGAGTGCAGACAGGGCGCTGATATGAGCATGTTATGTCGTCTTATGACACAGCACGACGTTAAAAAACATCTCCAGGTTCTTATTCATGTGTTTGAGAGGAAGCACATGTTTGCCCCAGATAGCTGGCAGCTGTCATAGAGTTGGGGGTGGGTGGGTGACGGAAAGCAGAAACCCTGGTGGTGGGGTGATTGGAGAAATTTTCATTGGCTTCTGTAGTGCGTGTCTTATACAGGGTCACTGGTAGCCTGACGTCTATTCTAGGGACTGTTATGCCAACTCATTGCAGGGTGCAGTCATACACACACACACACCTTTTTGTGTAACCTTATTGATTTAATACATATTTTCAAGTATTGTATGAAATCTCAGAATACAGTTTAGAATTTCATTGGCTTTCAAGTGATACATAACTGCGTAGCTTATACTATTAGCTAAAGTCTGCTTTGATTTTGTAAAGGTCTTGGCATACTCAAAACACCCAAAAAGATCACGTTACACAGTTACGCAGTCAATCCGCTGAAACACACACTTTGAATAGTGGGATTGTGTATTAGTGTGTTAGCACATCAGCATCATGCTAACCTCAGATAATCATTAATTGGTGACTAGGATATTACTGTAAGCACTTTTAGTTCTTTCCAATACTTCAGTAAGAATGCTTGTAAAATGTTTTACTAGACACACCAGGAATCTGAAGCAAAATATAACCAAATGCCAGAAACATGCCGTCTACATGGAAAAGCCCCGTGAGTGCTGAATCAGCATTACGTTAAACACCCTAAGGAAAACGTCCATGTACGGTAGTCTCAACCCTTCGAACGCGTCTTTAGAATCTCTTCCTTCTTCAGAATCCAGTGGACTTGAGAAATAACTACAAGGAAAGACCCCAAGAATCTCTGATGACAAAAGCAGCTCTTATAACACAACCCCCAACAATATTCACAGGGCATCCAGGATCTGTAAATAAAATATTATGATGGAAAAAAAGACTAAATCCAATGCACATTACAAAAGATGGGGGGAGAGGCACATTTCTGCATCTGTAAATCAAATGATAAAATGTATAGAACACAAACCATACATATACACAAATTACTATAAATACTTAGGCAGTCATATGAAAATATGTTTATGATAATCTGTATGTATTTATAAAAGCTGTATATCCAAATTTAGGGGGGCCAAGCTTGATGACAAAGGGGGCACTGTCCCACCCCCGCCCCTAGAAACGCCCCGATAAAGAAGGGCAGAAGATAATGTCTAGTATTTTTTAATCTGTGAAGACTGTCAAAGTAAAATATAATAAGTAACACACATCAATCGAATCGTATACGCAACGCAGAATTATCTCCAGCTCCCAATTCAGCGTCTGTCTGTCGCCAACAAATTCCAGTCCATCATGTGATCCTGTCTGTGTTTTGTTTAAAAGTGAGAGAGAAGGAGATAAACAGCGCCCGGGTGTAAATTGCTCCCCAAAATACCGAAGAACATCTGAAACTCATCATTAAACACAGACACTCATTCCTCAGCCATTAGCCTGTATACCCAACTGTTTAATTTTCCAAACAAGTCAACCTAAAAGCTCTCCAAAAGCTGTGAATTCAAACAGGAAGGGCTTCACTCCGACAAGCAGCGGTCGCAGGGACCATGCGAGAGGACAGAGCATCAAGGCGGATGATCAAACTCATTCCATCTGTAGTGCTGCTTTTCCGTCTCTTAACTCTACCACATTTTGTTCCTCTTGATTCTTATTGGTCCATGTCCTTTTTCAACACATCACCGGCTCAGTCGGATCACATTTCTGTTCTGATTTTGCCTTTCAAATTCTTTTATGATCAAATTATTCATGGGATAGTAATATAACTCTTACTACGGTTATGAGCAGCACCACGCATCTAACCTTTTACTTTTATTTGAGGATTATAACAATCTGTTGGTATGTAGAAGGAAAACATTTTTGCCAAGAAACACTGATCCAGGAAGCACACAGCTTCCATGCATTTAGCCGAACAAACATGACTCAGATTACTCAGTAAACACTTCCATGTAAAAAAAAAAAAAAAAAAAAAAAAAAAAAAAAAAAAAAAAAAAAAAAAAAAAAGTATGCCTTGATGATGATGATGGCATCCAACATCCACCTCTTTTCATTAAAATTTATTACAAAACACAATATTTTTGACTTGCATTATTGTGGTTGGGTTTTTTATGTGCATTTTTCCCTTTCCACTAACATTTCCTCATTACTGTTCTACTTTACTTAGTTATGCTCCAGTTCCTCTAATAATAAATTCACCCCTGAGTTCAACTTGGACGATAAGCAGGTGGGTTCCCTTAAGTAATAATTGCGTTATCGTCTAACAAACTAGTCAATATAATCCTCCTTCTGAATCCTGGATTCAGGCTCGGTGCAATGATCGCTTCCTCTCTGCTCTTTGACTAACCATTTTTTTTTTGTTTTTTGTTTGGCTAACCCCACAACCAACAGACTCCAACCAGGAAAGACATGTTTGGGGGAAAAAAAGAAGGGTGGGGGTTGGAATTGCCCTGAAAATAAAAACACACTCGAGTAGGAGGATTAGGATCATGTCCTTTTATGGAAGTAATCTTGGACTGGGCTGTGGGTATGTGACATCATCAACCGTTACTATGTTTTAACCTTTGAACATAAAGACTGTAGAAATGAGTCACCTTTTCAAGCCAAGAAAATCATACCTTGTTTCAGGTTGGAAGTTTAAAGATTTAAAATTAGGAACCCGCTCACTGATCTCCAGCTGCTCAATAAACTCGAGGGTTCTTTCGTTTCGCTCATTTTCCGACGTGAGGACGTCCAAGTTATTTTAAATCACTGCATATGCCTTAATAGCATATTATAAATCTGTTGCATGCCGTGAGGTCAAAAAGTAACAATGAGACATTTAAATTATTATTAAAGCACAGTTTTAGTGAAAAAGCAGAACTCTTATAAATAAAGAGAACTCTGTTAAATATACGGTGTACAGAATATTTATAAGCAGAATATGAATGTAAATAACAATTTCCAATATCATTAAGGCTTATGAATAAATGATCCATGAAGACAGAACATGAGTCGGAAACTACATGCACTGGTTTTGGACGAGACTTCTCCGCGCTAGTCGGTAGGGCTGTGCACATTTCCGTATATTTTCCCATCATATGGTTTTATAAATAGGTGCTGGAGTGGCAAGAATGCTTAATGGCGGACAGCTGGATATGATTACCTTCGTGCTATGGAGATTCATTGTATCAGCTTTCTTGGCCTGGACTAAATGAATCCAGTGGAATGGCACTGAGGGAATGGCAGTGTCATGTGGAGCTGAAACATGGGCAAACACAAAGCTGACTGATGGCAGGCTGTCTTACTATCTTCCTTAATCAGCTACAACCCTGCATAGAATCACTACACTGCTGTGACAGGGTGTGTGTGTGTGCGTGTGTTCTATTTCAGCCTTTACTAGGCTTTATTCTAACTCAAGCGCCCTATGGGTGCATTATGCAAATGAACGCAATCTGAGATGGAATTCAAATCGAATTGTACAGCTGCGCGTTTGCGTACAACAATGTAAAACAGCTGCCTGCTAAAATTAAAAATGGAGAGTAAATGTTAATGATGCATTTCATTTTTAGTTCCAGTGACTAAACAGGCGACGACGATTCGCTTTTATTTACATATAGAACACGGCACTATATCCTCCTTACTCCACAAATCCAAGCCCATCTGTACTTCCTAGAAATTCTTCCTTGTTTTGAAGTTCACGATCAGTTTTATTCAGCTGTATTTCTACAAACCACTGATTCACCTTTCACCTTTCATCAAACAGTCTTCCAAATACTGGCCCATTTCCTGTTCCTGACATTAAAACAGGAAATGATATGGTCCTCAGTACCTGATGAAACAAGTTTTGCGCTCTATGTAAATAAATACAGCGATAAAGTGAGACGATTGGCACAGGATTGTTAAAGCGGTGTTTTCGGATACGTGGCCTGAACGCTTGACTGTTTTCTTTTCTCTAAAAAGACATTTAAAACTCAGGACGGAGTTGTTAACAAGATGATGAGTCAGAGGAGCCTAGGAGTCCTAGTTAAACCCTCGCTCACGCATGCATCCTCCCCCAAAAAAAGGGCAGTTATTTTCTGAATTAATCGATTCTTTTCCTCAGAATATGTATCATGCTAAAAATAACCAAACAAGAAACATCTGGCGAGCTGATATGCTATTCCACAGCCGCTGCCAACAGAAACATGTTCTGATGACCAGCATGAAACAGTTACATAATGGCACAATAATTCACAAGCATGAAAATTACAGCGGGGCTTTTTAGTCCTGATTTCTGAGAACATTGTCATGGTGATGTTGTAGCTTTAAGATTCTGCTGTCTGAACCTGTGGGTAAGGGGAAAACAACATAAGCTCATTACGTCTCTATTAGCCGTGGTAAACTAATGCAATGAGCTGGTTCAAAATCTGGTTTGCTTATGTTATGCACATATGCACTTATATTTATGGCTACCACTACAGAAGGCTTCGGTGTTAATTCGCTGCAAACTCATTTGATGAAATAAATTAATTAAATATTAAGAAAAGCTGCGGTAAACTAATGCAATGAGCTGGTTCAAAATCTGGTTTGCTTATGTTATGCACATATGCACTTACATTTATGGCTACCACTACAGAAGGCTTTGGTGTTAATTCGCTGCAAACTCATTTGATGAAATAAATTAATTAAATATTAAGAAAAGCTGCAAATTCACTGTAAATATCTACCAACACTAAATCCCCAGCCATTTCTCTACAAGCCACAACATTCTATCACACTAAACCAAAAAAAAAAAGCCCACCCCCATGATGGTGTTATGTGCACACACACTTTCCCCTCGGCTAATACCTCTGTGTATCACATGCTCAGAGTCTCAAACGCTGGCGCAAGCGTACGAAGCCTCGGAACCCATCTTTCGTCATCATGAAGTCAACAAAGTGGTCCACATGACACCATACAAACTCTATGAGGCTTGTGGAAGATTACCCGGTGGAGTGTGCTGCAGTGCTTTCACTTAAAAAAACAGGCGGGAGTGTGTGTGTATCTGTAGAGTCTATACAATGCTCTCACTGAGAAGTCTGCAAAGCACCAGCTGGTTTCCATTAGCATTATTCTGCTAGATGAAGAGGAGGGGGTCGAGCTTGGAGACGTGAAAGGGGATTGGTCAGAGCTAGCCCCTGAGACTCAGGACGGGGATTCAGATTGAGACCTTCAACATGAAAATGATAGCAAAGTCACTTCATCATAAAAAGAATTGTTTAAAAGGATTATTAAAAGGATAGTGCAGTGTTCCATCTCCCGGTAACTTGATGTGTGGCTTGAGGTGTGCGTGAGGTGGCCTAGACTAGACTAAACTCTAACTGTATAAAATAAAGACATTATTATAGACACAGATGCAGCACAATAACTATAATCTAAAGCCAACGATAAGCAAGTCCAGACTGAGCAGATGAAGCAGTGCTGAGACACCTCATAACCACACACACAACACACACACAACACACACACAACACACACACAGATAAACATGGATAACATGCAGCTGCACAAAACACGCTATGATGTCATGAGGTTCAAACACACTCACATCCCGGTGTAGTGTTTAACACCTGAATCACGACAATCGTGCTATACATCCAGATTGCTGGACGAGTATATGCTAACAGATCAACGACTCTCTGTTCACTTTAAGACGAGTGTGTTTATCTTTAGTCTCATTACAACTTGCCCACACAGATGCCAGCGCTCTACACGAGACAAGCTGGCAAGACTAAACTAGAGTTAAAGAGACATTAAAAGCATGGTAAGAGATTTAAATTTGATTTTATTCAAGAACATTTGTTGTTCTGCTGGTTCTAAATGTTTTCATGTCTCCATAGCACTCTAAGTTAAGCATCTAAATATATTTATATCGTCTGTGGAAGATGTAATTCCTCGTCCCCCAGTCAAAACAGTCGGGCAGAACATGACGATAAGCCGTCCTACCTGCCTGTGAACATGTACCTCTACGCACCTTGTTTGCGCAGACGGCTCTTCCGCTCTGTTTAAGTATATCTTCTTATCTGTTTAAGAAGCGACGTTTTCTTTTTTTTTATGGCGACAAAGAAACGTTATGGCATCCATATGGCATGTTATGAAAGTATCCGGAAAAAAACGCAATCTGCAAAAAGAGTATTTTTTCCCACGACTGCTTATTCAAAATGGTCCATTTATGCAGTAAAACCAGGAACCTGGCAACATGGGCCTGGCCGGATTCATGTGTTTTGGAGGAAGCGTGGCTTTGGAAAGTGGTTATGTACCACTATGTACCACAGTGCAGATCTTTTGCTTTCAATGCTAACAGGCTATTGTTAGCCCATCTGAAATCTCCTACCCTACCTTTAACCTTTACCACCTATGTGAAACAGGCAAACATTAGTTAATCTGGAAAAACACAGAAGTGTTTATGTTTATTCCTAGAGAAACAAAAGTACCACGGAGTTGCTACACAAAAACTCATACGCAGTCACCAGAGTGTGGAACCAATACGGTATATTATAAAAAAACACAAAATGCTGGCTTTGTATAATATTATAATAATCCCGGATTATAAATAATACAACATTTCCTTTAAGAAGAGTGTTTCCAATGCTGCTGCGTGTTTGAGATGTGACTGGATATTAACACAATTAATTATTAATTATTTATAGAGCTCCTCATGTAAGACCATATACTTTTTAGGGAAGTATCTCAAATATTAATACTAATAATATTACTACTACTACTGCTACTACTACTACTACTAATAATAATAATAATGAATGACAGTCATTTTAATGGATTCTGTGCATGTTGAGTTGCTTTCTGCTCATGACAGTTATTATATGAGTTTTATATGAGTTCCAGTATCCTTCCTTTAGAACATGCAGATAGTTACATGTTCAGTGTAAACATTAAAATATATGTGAATTAAATTGGCCCTGCTGCCACATGATTGGCTGAGAAGGAGAGTGAGAGAGTGAGAGAAAGAGGAGGTCAAGGTAACTGTAAATCGGACCTACCCGTACATACGCTGTGTATTGATGGCACTTCAGCTGGTTGATCCTGAGACTAAAGTTCTGACTCACAACACCAGTCTGCTCTCCACGGTGTATGAAATATACTCGTGCGGCCAGTATGCCTTTGTAGCGCTTATCTGCGTCCGCTGTTAGATTGTACAGCAGCTCTGAGGATAAACATAACAGATCAGTGTGATTTTATTATTTTAACAGTTTTACACTAATAACAAGCATTTAAGTGTAATGCAGTTCCCTGAAACGGTTCACTAAAAAATCTTTATCGAGTCTATCACACACTGATAGTCATTGACGTATCACGTGATTACAATCACTAAAGCAGTCTGTGTACATTTCCTGCTTTAAAGTGCTGATATGCACAAACTCCCACATTCTATGTGGGAAGAGAGCCAGTGAGTGAGAGTCATTATTCAGGGTGTTACTCTACTGAAACCAGTTTGGACGGTGTCCACCCTCACACACCAACACACCCTCCCTCTGTCTATGCCATCGTCCAGCTGTGATGGAGTTGTGACCTCACTCACACAGAGAAAAGGAGGTTTTCAGAGTGGACTTCTGTAGAGAAGAAGTGAGTTAGCACTTTCCAGTCCTAATGCCAAGCATCGGAAACAGAAAAGCCCTTGTTCTGTCCTCACCTGGGAACAGCCAACACGCACAACGCCCTTTTTATATATCCTGCAACCTTCACATGGGTAAAAGCGGCTGTGTGAGGAAACACCCGTTCATGGACCATTTCTATAATGTATAGCTGACGGTCCGAAAACATTAGTAAAACAGAAGCATGTTAGAGTCACCTGCGATTAGCACAAGAGATATCACTATGGTAATAAAAGGAGGTGTGTGTATGTGCCAAATATATAACATAACGTAATATTCAGTTCACTGTACACGTAACAAAGCTACGAAACCAAAGTCACGAAATCGTAATGTGTGTTTAAATTGGGGGGAATTTAAGTTATTTTTTAAAGCTTTAAATTAGCTATATTGAGTTGTTCAATTACAAGGCTAAACAAGGCTTTTGTTAATTAGCTGCAATACAACATTACTGTATAATATTTTGTACACAAGATCAGCAATTCCTCTAATCCAGTCGTTTATGTTTCTATTTTTAATACTGCCTCAGATTGATTTCCATTTACAGCCCAAAATATACAGTACATGTCAGCATGACTGATTGTGGGCACATTAAACTGTCATTAAGCTGCCTTTAAATGCTCCTCACTTGAGCTGATCTAATCTCTCAGAATTCAGACACACACCTCTTCACCTCACAACTATCTGAACAGCAGGTGAAATCGGAATTACTTACGTGCACCCCAGATTACAAAGGTAATCTTACTGTCTGGACTCAAAAAGAAGATATTTTGATTTAAAACGGCTCTGGATAAATGATGAAATGCAAGGAATTAGTTTTAGTTAGAATTTAATTTAAGTTACATTTGTCAGTGTTAACAGAGTTAACACTTTTAATATGCTCACCAGTAAACAACCAAAGTGGAGGGGAAAAAAAGTTGGATTATAGGGAATTTCTAGACACTAAAATGCAACTAAACTCTATGATCTATATTAAACATTTTAGGATCATTTAGGAATGCAGTTGCTGCTAATAACCTGTAATAGCTCATAGTAACCTGTAATAACCTGCATTAAACTTTAATAACTTGCATTAACATGCATTAACATGTAATAACCTACAATACACAATGTAATAATGCCTGTAATAACCTCAATTAACTTATAATCATTAACTTATAAAAAACAACTTATAATAATCTGTAACAACCTGCATTAACATGCAATAACCTGTAAGAACCGGCAGTAACATGTACTAATCTGTATTAACCTGCAATAACCTCTATTAATTTGCAATAATCTGTATTATAAAGTGTATATCTGTATATCTAAAGTGGTAGCTCAGTGGTTAAGGTGTTGGCCTTCTGAATAGAAGGTCATGGGCTCAATCTCAGCACCACCAAGCTGCCACTGTTGGGCCCCTGAGCAAGACCCATAACAATCAATTGCACAGATGGATAAAAAAAACTGCAAAAAGTCGCTGTGGATGAGGGCTGTCAAATGGCCGAGATGCAAATGTAAATATATAGTCTAGCTCTCATGGCAGTAATCCGACTCTACACTGATCCTCAAAGCACTGACATCAGAATGAGAGAGTTTTTAATAATAACAATAATTGAAGATCTGAATGATTACTGACATTTCATTTTTTCAGATCGTATTTATCACATACACATACATGCAGTGA
>JAOUQX010000033.1:4489773-4503895 GCA_028566295.1 Liobagrus marginatus
AGTCGTCAAAGCATTTCACTGTATGTTGTACCACGTACAATGTACATGTGACCAATAAACTTTGAACTTGAACTTGACATGTTACCCAAAAAAAGTCTGCACCTGCACATGCGCCGGAAGCGGTGCCGCGGTATCAACCTCCCGCCCAAACGCTCGCACACGCCCAATCAACACCCAGTGTCTATAGCATCACATAAAAAGCTAAAATCAAACCTATTATAAAGTACGTAATTATATTTGACCTGTACTGCTTCCAGCCACCAGGGGGCGATCAAAGAGCCCGCAGTTACACTTTTCAGGACGTATGAGGCACACCTTTTAACGCAAGTAAAAGTAATTCAAAGTTTACTTGAGTACAAGTAAGAAATACTACAATTTTTTAAAGTATTAAAGTATGATACGTTAAAAAAAACGTTTTTATTTAATGGAGTGAAAAGTACATTAGGGTTTGGAATGTAGTGATGTAAACGTTTCCCAAAGAGAAGAATAGAAATAATAGACAGTAGTGTAAAGAATAGGCCATGTGTCTCCTGACTTTATAATCAATTCATGATGAGAAGTTTAAAAACCTAACTGTATCAAAAATTAACCTTGTTTCTCAACTATCATATAAAAAGAACACATGACTCTTTAAATACATTTTATTGTATATGTGCCATTTTGTTGTCATTATGTGCATATATATAGAAAAGTACAATAATCATTTATAAATTTGCAAACAGCCCCCGCAAGGAGACATCAGGATAACTCAGTAGTAAAACACAATACAGGCTACATGGAACAGGAGAACAAACATAGCCATTTGATGTGTTAGAATTGACTAGACACGGTAAAGTTTAGGGTACTGTTTGTGCTATATCTGAATTTAGTTGCCATCAGAACCGTATTTGAGGACGGAGGAGATGGAAAGACAGATAGAGCGAAACTGAATCTCTGCCTATTTTTACTCCATCATTTAATTAAAATATAAGCTAATTAAAAATGGACAACATCATCTTATTGAAACACTAAGAGCAAAGCATAATAATGCAATGTTTTTGACATAGCAAGACTTACCCACTGTGAACTGAAGGAGATTTTAATGTCAGATTCGCTCCTTTCCCAGTAGAATCTGGTAAGCATGTTGACATCAGCAGGTCTCGTGTGCTGTAAATGTCATACTGTCGCTTCCCTCAGGTCATCGTTGCGAAATGTCACATTGTCTAACCTCACAGTGTCACTCACCTTAAAAACCCAGCGTTTAATTCTACTCTTTACAAACCCACAAGACACCTCAGCAGACTCTAACGCTTCTAATGTTTCCAAAGCTCAGACAGCATTAATAAAATAAACGTCATATACAAGTATGTAAAAGCGCACAAGAATCGATCCTACATGCTTTTAATATGAATGTAGAAATAAATCCCACATTAGTCTCTACAATTGTTTCAGTCACTAAACCTGCTGATGGGTTTATGGAGCTGCCATAGCTACTTATTTCATAAAAAATGGAAAATATGATTTTCCTTCTCTGTAGAAAGCAGATGAAAGACTCTGGGGTGTTTAAACCCATTGTAATCAATGGAGATCAATTTTGCAGTATGCAAAAGATTTACAGAAACAAAGAATACAAAATATCTGCTTGAATTATTGAGAAAATAAGGCAGTACATATTAAGTCATACATGCAATGTTATTTCTTTAAGTATGAACACTGCAAATGTGTATTTTCGATAACAATTCATACATATATTCCAAATGCTTTATGCTTCCTTAGCAGATCGGAGCAAACACCACGAGGGGTAAGACGAACCACTTTATATGCACACCGACACATGACTACTCATTCTCTAGTCTGTGATCCTTACACATACAAGTAGATCCTCTTTACAGGCTTTGAATACATTACAAAAATATACCTATAGGAGTTTATACAACTGTATCTCATATGGCTTCAGCAGAAGAACATGCATGAACTATTCTATATCGAGCCTGAAGTTTAAACTACCTGAGGGTGGGTTTATCTTTCATCTATTATTTAGCACATACAAATAGAGTACCATTTTCTTCTCAGGTACAAGGAGATTACTACTCCTACCATGCCATGCTACACATTTTCTGGAAACCCTAAAGCTATTTACAGCATCATAGGGATGCAGGAATGACACGTTACGCTGTTGTGAGTGACATATCAACTAATAACTAATATGTCTAATATCTAAAATATTGAATATATCTAGTAATAACTGCTACACTAACAGGACTGTGTAGATCTCGAAATACAGCAGGGGATCCATTAAAGTAATGAACACCGAATGTGAAGAATTATTATTAGATATTTTATAAGATACATGGGGATCCCAGTACCTGCTCTTTATGCCTCTTCAGAAGCCGAGAAGATTTATTAAACTCTGACTAAATGCCACCTAAATAACTGACCTGTATTCTAGTTTTAACTTACATAAAGATTTAGATTTAAAATACAGTGGTAGACAAAATTATTAGGTAGGTTTCTTGAAGCATTTTGAAGACGTTGTTACAGTTCTTCTGGATTTAGTCTGTCTCAGTTTGTTCTGTTTTTACATGTCGTTCCAACAAAAGATAGAAATAGCCAACTTAAACCCATTTTTAGCTGATGAAAATACTAGTGTTCTAATCATTTTGGCCACCCCTGTAATTACTCAAAAATAATCACAGAATATAAGTAATTTTAACAATCATGGTCGATTTTGGAACATCATGGAACAATTATGGATAGTTTGTGTAACCTCTAGCCCAAGATCTGTAAATGGTGTAAACAGTCCACATTCTTCAAAATGAAGTTATCCAGCATTAAATGACGTATAAAAAAACCCAAAAAAAAACACAAGAGTAAATCTACCAAAATAATGTCTTTGTGTGCAAGAGAATCTTGAACTCAATTCTGTGAAAATGCTGCTAAAGGATTGCAGGTAAAACAAACATTCCCCAACGGCAGAAAAACACACCTGAGCTAACCAGTTCTTCAACATAAATGGACCAGAACACCATCTAACTACTCTAGTCACCTACTAGAATAAACTGCTCTCTGTGATAATTGCTGAAAACTTTCACTGGATCAATAGTTAGTTGATAGTTGAGACTGATGCAAGTTTAACCTACAGTTTCAGGAGTTGATCGTGTAGAAATGAGAAGATTTAATAAATAATAGCGTATTGTCAGTATTGTTAAGCTATACAGTGTACTCCAAATATTTTAACGAGGTTAGAGCTGATCAATAATATTTTTACAGTAACTATGTGCCCTGGATAGGCTCGGTAAGATGCAGTTTTCACATTTTATTAAGTCATATGGGACGCCTTGCTCTACTAAATTTAAATATATTACCATTTTGAGTTGTAGCTTAATTTCCCAACCAGTGGGGTGGCGTACTTAATCAAGGCTCAATAGAGTTATAAAATATATCATGCAAATCATGCTGGAAGCTGTGCACAGACTGTAGTCGAAACAAAACCCATCAAAAACGATAAACTACTGTATTACTCTTGAGCTGTAAGACACCTTCACCTAGAGTCACTTGTCTCTGCCAATCTGTTATTCATGATACCCAGAGCACCAACTCCACCAGAGAAGCCATTGAGTCTCGAGCTTCCACTCACTGTCCTGGGATAGCCGTTTGCACTCTCTGACAGCTGTTTCTGCATGATGGCCAGTGAGATTTTGTTTGAGCCTGTTAAGTCTCGCATGGAGATCATCTCACCAGAGAGCCTTCTTCCATCCCGTTCATTGTCACAAGATCCCTCAGAGTCATGCGTGTACCCAATATGGCCCCGTCTGAATCGTGATCCAGGGCGGATGGCATTGCGGCGCCCCAAAAAAGCACTAGCCTTGTTGCAGCGCTGGCAACAAAGGCAACCCATTTTGCTTAGCATCCAGTTGAGCACCTGCTTGATTACAATGGAAATGACATTGAAAAGCGAGTAGATGCAGCAGACACCAGTGAGGATTAAAATAAAATTGGCCAACCGGTACAAGCCCTGGTAGCTGTAGGCTTTGTTCTGGCTGCTCACCATGTCTCCAAAACCAATAGTGCTGAAAGTGACAAAGCAGAAGTAGAGGGAGTCAAGGTAGGCCCAGCCTTCTATAGGAGAATACATGGCTGATGCACAGCAGGAGATGATGATCGCTGACAGGCCCAGGATCAGCATCACGTGGTAGACAGATGGCTTCCAACCTGGAAGAGTACTGGCTGCAAAGTCCTGGCAGATCCCTGGTGGGAGAAGGCCACTAGTGCGCAAGCGATGGAGCCTAAACGCTTTCATCACCACAGCTAAGAGGGTGATGATACGCTCTAGGAAAAGGTTAAAGAATAGAATAGTGGCGGCACACCCAAGGAGACCATAAAAGATCAGAAACACTTTGCCAGCTACAGTCACTGGCGTCGTCATCCCAAAACCTAGGGGGAAGAGAGAGCAAAAGATTCAGTAAAAACTCGTCAGTTCAATTTCTTTTGTACAGCACTTTTAATAATGGAGAGCACCATAAGTCAGAGAAGAATAATATGGTCCGGTCTAATGTTCTTTGTCTGTGACAGGTTGGTCACAATCTGTGGTAATATGACTAACCTGTAAGTTCAGCAAAACAACATCCCCAGGTACTGTAAAAAAAAAAATAAATGCAAACATTCCTGTGATAAGACCTCAACTACTACTACACTGAAGAGTATGTGGGCCTGGAGTCTACGGACACCCCAAATCCAGATCAGTTTGGTCTGTTCTGCCTGGCTTCAAGGGCTGGTTAAGTCTTTATCTGCTTTTTAATGCTGTCTAACTAATAAATGTGCAGTGGTGGACAAGAACAAGACAAGAACAACATAAAACCATGCTGAGAGTCAGTGATTCAGCAGTGTGTGAAGCTGCTGCGGCAAAAATACAACAGTATCAGCAACAACATATAATCCAAGGCTGCTGGTGGATGTGGAAGCATCTCAGAGATTTATTTAAAGAATAACTCATTCTTTACAAATTGGGCTTTATTACGCTTTCTAAAGTTTTTTTCAGAGTATGTTGTTTTAAAAAAGGAAATTAGGCCTTTTATGATGCCCTTCAGTGCATTGGCTATAAAATGTCTCCAAATCTCTGTTTAAACTGCAGGTTTCTGTGATGTAAATCATGTCAGATATTGTCCACCTTTAATCTGATTGAAATCAAATCGAAAAAACAAACATAAACATTTGGAGGCGGCACTTAGATGAAACCAGTTGCGTTAATATGCAGACCCCTTTACTGCATAACTAAGCATGGCCAAATGTGACCAAAATAAACAAATCCTGATCAAAGTACTTTTCATACACCTCTCATGAATAGAGTGTTTATTAGTGACCCCAATAATGACCAGCTTTTTCTATCTGATTTTATTTATACATTAGTTTCTCTATCACAGTGTGAGGGTGAGTAAAGAATGTTTAAATCATTAGATGTATCATGAACACTGTGAAAAAATGCAGAAAATAGGGCACCATAGTGACATCACCCAAAACAGGAAGTCCCTCCAAAAAACAAGATGAAAACTTGCTAGGAAACCTGCATGAAGAACAAGCACTCATCGCTGCCTGCATGTGCCAACAATCTCTTATATTCTTCACATGTCTGGAGGATGAACTATGTTCTAGTCATGATTTGTATTTGGAGTTCTCATTCCCTCTATGTTTGCACAGGCCCTCTGCAGGCCTTCTTGTTCAACATCAGTGTCTGAGATTACTAATACTTTTGCAGCTGAATGAACACTAATCCCCACAGCCACACTCCACAATCTATTGGGAAACCTTTCCAGAAGTATTAAATTCTTTTTTCCCCCCGGAGTTTCAAACTGAATCTTTGAATAAAACAGGAAAACAGGGAATAATGCTCTACCCCAAGAACTCTCCTGATGTGCGGTAAACTTAACGCCATATCTATGTTTTTGAAACTCGAATTCTGGAAATTTTAAATTTTCTTTATTTGAATAAAATGAAAACTAAAAGACTTCTAAATCACATGAGTCAATGTTTTATTCACAATAAAACATAGATAACATAAGAAATGTTTAAACTGAGATATTTTACAATTTTATGCACAAAATGAGTTCATTAAAATGTGATGCCTGCTACAGGTCTCAAACTAGTTGGGACAGGGGTTATGTTTACCATGGTGTAGCATCTACTCTTCTTTTCAATACAGTTTTAAGACGTCTGGGCATCGAGGTTATGAGTTTCTGGAGTTTTGGTGTTGGAATTTGGTCCCATTCTTACCTGCTATAGGTTTCGAGCTGCTGGTCGTCTTTGACGTATTTTTCATTTAATACAATACACCAAATGTTCTCTATAAATGAAAGATCTGGACTGCAGGCGGCCAATTCAGCACCCAGACTCTTCTACGATGAAGCCATGCTGTTGTAATAGCTGCAGTATGAGGTTTTGCATTGTCCTGCTGAAATACACAACGCCTCCCTGAAACAGAGGTCGTCTGGAGGGGAGTATATTTTGCTCTTAAACATTTATATACCTTTTAGCATTCATAGTGCCTTCCAAAAACATGCAAGCTGCGCATACCTTATGCATTTATGCACCCTCATACCATCAGAGATACTGGCTTTTGAATTGAATGCTGATAACATGCTGGAAAGTCTCCCTCTTCTTTAGTCTCCCGTCACTTTAGGACACCCGTGTCCGTGATTTACAACAAGAATTTCAAATTTGGACTCGTCTAACCATAGAACACTTTTCCACTTTGAAACAGTTCATTATAAATGAGCTTTGGCCCACCGGACATGACGGCGCTTCTGGACCATGTTCACATATGGCTTCCTTTTTGTATAATAGAGCTTTAGTTGGCATCTTCAGATGCCACGGCGGATTGTGTTTACCAACAGTGGTTTCTGGAAGTACTCTTGGGCCCATTTAGTGATGTCATTGACACAATCATGCTGATGAGTGTCGTCTGAGGGCCTGAAGACCACGGGCATCCAATATAGGTCTTTGGCCTTGTCCCTTACGCACAGAGATTTCTCGAGTTTCTCTGAATATTTTGATGATGTTATGCACTGTAGATGATGAGATTTGCAAAGCCTTTGCAATTTGAGATTAAGGAGCATTGTTCTTAAAGTATTCCACAATCTTTATACACTCTTTCACAGATTGGAGAACCTCTGCTCATCTTTAATTCTGAGAGACTGTGCCTCTCTAAGACATCCCTTTTATAGCATATATCATGTTACAGACCTGATATCAATTAACTTAATAAGTTGCTAGATGTTCTTCCAGCTGAATATTTTTCAAATTTCTTGCTTTTTCAGTCATTTGTTTCCCCCGTCCTAACTATTTTTAGACCTGTAGCAGGCATAACATTTGAAATGAGCTCATTTAGTGCATAAAAGTATAAAATCTTTCTGTTTAAACATTTATGTTATCCATGTTCTATTATGAATGAAATATTGGTTCATGTGATTTGAAAGTCTTTTACTTTTCATTTTATTCAAATTTAAAAAAGGTCCCAATTTTTATGGAATAAGATTTTTGTAGTTGTGGCATATTCTTCTTTGGGAATAGATGCCATGACATTCACACTGTTGGAAACAAACATGTGGAGTCTTATTGATGTGGCTATTCAGCCGGTTATAACAGCAAAAAAGGAATAAATCTGGAATGAAATGTTCAACAATCACATATAAGTCTTATGGTCAGGTGTCCAAAAAATACATCGCATTCTGAAGTGCACAAAGACCTGCTAGTTTTAAAATAGGTGTGTAAAATATGTATATCCAAAGTATTATGTCTCAGTGTAACTCTCTGTAAATCTCCTGGGAGCTGGATAAAGATACAGGCTTTTACATTTTTTAACAGAGTACACCTAATTAAAGAGTAATACACAGCAAGGTTTAAAGAACTATTTGGTACAAAACCAGGAATGTAACTTAAACAACTCCCCAACAAAGAGAAAGCCGCTAGGATGGGAAATACAGGGCTATTAAAGGGGAGCTATTCAAGAAAAATCCAGGTCGGGCGTGCACCAAAGATCAAGAGGATCAGGTACAATTGCTTGCTGCTGCAAGAGTTATAATGGCAGTCCTTGAGCTGCATGGTTTTTGCACACGTCACTGAAATGAAGACAAATACATCCATGTTCTGTTTGACCAGCCAATTCTCTGGCGGTTTTGTGCATCAGCGCTTCGAGGTATTCGGTTATTTTTGGGTCATTATTGGTTATTTGCTTCCTAGTTTCTGCAATCGGGTCTGCAATTTTGTAAAATAAATAAATAAATAAATAAACAAACAAACAAACAAACAAATAAATAAATAAACCAAACAAATAAATAAAACCCATTACACACACGTTCATCCTGCTTCCCTTTTCAACACATAAGTGACCTAAGGGAAGATGCAGCCACACAAAATTAGAAGATTTTTATCAGAGACTTATTACCAGAAAGATTTCTCTACACAAATGCAGTAATTTGCATTCACCCACAAACTGTCCATGGCATTCTTCTCCTTAGGGACTTGTCGAACATCTATTTGTGGTTTTTTACACTTTTTTTCTGGCATCAGCAGTGCAGCAGACTGGGAGCCTGAGGCTGTGTCCTGAACTTTACCAGGAGGGGAAAATTCCCAATGGCATGTCACTGGCATGATCAAATCATGTCACAGAGCTCATATGCTAGCCAATGTAGTGCCACACAGTAAACGTACGTGAAACAGACTCTTCTTTTCTCTAATAGTATCAGACATTATCAGAGTGGCTGTGGGGTCACAGGAGCAGCCATGTTGCCTGTAGCTTCTGCACTGATTTTAGCTACTAGGCTATGTGTGTTTTATTGTTCTTAAGAATACATATTACACACTCCCACGTACAGTACATACTTATGTTGTATACACCACCAACACCCATATTGGTAAAGAATGTTGCTCATAAAATTAAGCATTGAAAAATTCAGATGTTTGTGCCATTCAGAGTTAGTTACTTAAATACAATCTTTGTTTCTAAATCAACAATGTATATATGTTGAGAGTATATTATGTTCATAATTCAATATGGCAAGTTACATGTTAATACATGAACGGAAACCCCTTTGTTTGAAAGAAATGTGGTGCACAGTGCAGTCGAGCTGCTGCTCATTACCTCCAGAACTCAAACAGCAACCTCTCACAACTCACCAATAGTTGACACAACCGTTGCCACGAAGTAAAACGCCCCCGTAAAATCCCATCGCGGACGGAGGGCATCGGCCCGAATCCCGGCGGCCGCGGCGGTTTCGTACTCGCGGAGGAACGAGCTGAGCTCGTGCACGCTGATGTTGAAAGCGTCGCTAAAGTTGTGTAGTGTGCGATTCCAGCGGGCTCGAGCTCGCAACTCGGACGGCCGCTCGATAGCTGAGAAGACCGCCGCGCCGCACAGAAGGTACACGAGGATGAGCAGCGCGAGCAGCATGAAACGCCCGTTATCCTCGTTGATGTGCAGCGAACGGCAGCCTGGGAGCCTCTGCCGGGCGGACATCGTGCACATTTCAGCACCACGAGCACGCGGGACAGCGAGCAGCTCCACCCCGGGGCGCGAAACCGCACTGGGCTGCACCGGTGCTCCTGCTTCCCATCCTGCTGAAAATCCTAACCACACCGCGAAGCCTTATTTATTTATTTATTTACAGCAAAGCACGAAACAAAATTTAGTTCAGCAAGATTTTAAATTTGCTCCGCGTGAAGGATTACTAAAACACACCTCTTCTCTTTCAAGCGTAGAGATAGGAGTGTTCTAATTGCCACCGCGTCCTCTATAGAACACATATCCGATCAATGATTTTATACTAAAATATTGGGTGACTATATCACTGAACACAGTTCACCTGCAGCAGCCCGGGGGACCAAGCCAAGCAACACTAGGGCACGCGCCTTTCTACAAATCCCTCCCTAAAACAGTGGTAATGATTATATCGTCATGGCTAAATAAATCAATTCAGCAATCACGTGTGGGTTCATGAAATCATCAAAGTCATCCTCTGGTTTCTAAAAGTCATGGCAACGCGTCCTATGTGCGCAAATTGGGAATGGATTCATTCATTAGTAAACAGAAATATAGCCTATGTGTTCAGTGGGAGAAAGTCCAGCTGGGGTTTTCTTGTAAGTTGCAGCATTGTTCAGTGCTGCGACCTTCCTCTTGCCGAATTATGCGGATTGTAGAGCCGTGTGAAGCTCCGCGCACAGCATTGGGTCTCTGCACCAAACTGACCGTCCCAAAGAAACGCATCAGTTACCGCAAAGGGCACTGCGTAAAGCGTGAATTCAAAGAAAGATTTAAGAAAGAAAGATTTAATATTTTCGTCACTTTCATCTAGAAAATAAATAACAACACTCAAAGATTTAAACTGGAGAGTGGACGTCAGCATGCGGGGAACAAATAGCCTACAACAAATGTGCGCATGCTCCAAGGATAAATGAAGGCTCTTAAATCGCGAAATTAAGTTGTATGTTGTAATTCTTATTATGTATATAATATTTTGAATGTGGGGTGAACTATGCTTCGTTTCCCTTTTTATTAATTCTTCTCTGACGCGTGAACAGAGCGGTGTATTGTTTAATTCATAGTATGCACATTTTTAATTCAGCGGCGCAAGACACTGATCTCGTTTTACTTTTTTCGAATTTCCTCTTTGTCTTCTCCGTTGTTTCTTCCGAGACACTAAGTGTGTGCGCTCTTTATGGTGCGGAAGATGATGAAACTGCCTTTACTGGTAGTCGGTGAAACGGGGAGCTCGAGCCTTCGAATGCGCGAGTAAGAAACGGAAGAAGCTGGTGGGAGAGGCTTCGCTAAAACGCGCCAAAAAAAAGAGATACGCATGCGCAGTACACTGCGGAACCTCGGCGAACCAGGCCCCAACCCCCTTGTACTTTTACCTTTATTAAACACTCCCCCTCGTTTCCTCTCCCCTTAAAGAATAAAGGAGAAAAAATAACAAACCTCCTTGCTCAAGGAAGCGTCAAATTACAGCGATTTAAGTGAATTCTTTTATTTATTGTATTTATGTCTAACACAGACATATGTAGCTCCACACGCGAAATGTCTTTAGACAGTGTTTGTGTGTTCCTCTGAAAGCTAACCACTCCCACACCTTAAGGGTGGCGCTGCCTCTCACCTGGCAGTTTAAAAGGTGACCAAGCTATATGGACTCATACAGTTCAGCTTCTTATCCTGATTTTTGCTTCTACTTTTTGCTTAATTACAACTGTATTTATTATGACCATAAATCAGAAAATGTGTAATTATACCTAACCCTGATTAAATTACACTTTATGTGATATAATATGCTTATATGTCGTTTTATTTTTGAATTGGTCTTTTGGGCACCTGCAATCCAATTGTATTACATTAGAAGGAGGTACGAAAGAAATAGGCAGCATCTGATTATCTTAAATCCTGTGTTCATTTGAACAAATCCGACAGTTTTATGTCGCGCGTAAGAATGCCTGTAGTTCCACACATTCCTAACAATGCGCGTGCACTCACTCTAGTGGTACAAAATAGTAAGTGCATGCAACAACAAAAAAACTACACGGAGCTTCTGTATGGCACACTGTGCATCATATCATCTTAATTAACAGAGTACTTACAAGTTGCAGACAGTACTGGATTTGGGGCAAGAGCATGTGCACTCATTCACTCATGTCAGTGAACGACACGTTTGTGGCCTGTATGTTCACGCGACCTGAGAACCAACTTAATAAAGTGCATTTACTTCCAAGTGCGAGTACAGTGTTACTGATTAATATGTAAAAGTTAATATGATTAACCTACTAACTTTTACTCATATGCTACAACTACATATCTTACAATGTTATGCTTATTGCAATAGTTAGCTCCCTGCTAAAGGTGTATTACCACACTACAGCAGAAGAATGTGTCTTAGCTACAGAACTGCTGCTATAGTAAAGTCCGTGCTAGAGAATACATGCATGTTCCTGACACTCGGGTCCATGCAACAGGGAACATTCATTCCAGTAAGCCATGCCTGGATTTGTAGATGACGCAAGGCCCCGCCCACTTCCTCTTCGCACTTTCCCGCGAATGCGCTGCCTTGCGCATGTATGCATGTGAAGCCGCGTTAGCATTTCAGGCGTCGGTTTTGTGCTTTCAGCCATGGCAAAGCAAAGTTCCATTTTTAATTTCTTTACAAAGTCGCCGCCAGCCGTCGCCAAAACTAAATTGAATCCGTCTCCAGTCGAAGCAGATTTGCCTTCAGTTTCTAAATCCAACAGTTTCCCCAAGGAGGAAGCTAAACATGCAGCTGCACACAAGAAGAAGGCGGAGAACCCCAGCAAGGCTCGGGCTAAAGTCAAGACCGAGGGCCAAAAAGATACACAGCAGAGGTGTGAGGAAAAGAACCTGACTCCAGAACCGCGTGTGTGTTTGTAGAGATACATGAAGCAGCGCAGCTAAGGAACATGTCGTGTTTCAGTGTGTTTAGCTAGTTTAGCTAATTTCAAAGTTTATTGGTCACATGTACGTTATACGTGGTACAACATACAGTGAAATGCACTGACGACTACCTGAACGTTTGCTATGGGGGGGTTGGTTGCAGATAAATACTATAAATGCTATTGACAGTGTACAGTAATTACAGATTATAAATGTACATCTATATGCAATATGTATATGACAATATATATAGTAATAACAGTAGTAATAGTATAGATACTATTTATAGTAATATACAATCCAATATTGTGCAATTGTGCATGCGTGTGTGCAAAAGAGAGTCTTAAGGAGATAAAGGGAAAGGGCTGGAAAATCAGGAAAGCCCCTGAGGAAAATCAGGAAAGAACCCAATCACCCGAACAACGGTCTGTTCTCTCTGTTACCGTCAGGGAAGCGTTTACGCTCCTTAACGGCAAAAACAGGAAGAATGAGCAAAAGTTTCTTTCCGCGAGCCATCAATGCCCTAAATTTGAATCCGCACCTCATATAATAATCAGACCACATCACTTCTCTTCTTTTTCTTAAATTCTCCTCGCTCTTGCCCTCCTCCTCATCCTACAAAAGACTCTCCTTCTTTTGCATGCACACATGCAAATTTGCACAGATTCACGCATACCATATGTTTACAAATATATTTGGTTGCGTATTACTTTGTTTACAGCATAATTATGGATACGTAATTATGACGCACAGAATTTTTCCTTTTTTCTGTCTACTAAATGCATATTTTTAAACCCCCTTTCTTAATATATACAGAAGATATGTAGCAATACCTTCTCTCCCCCTCCCCCTCTTACAGCAAAGGAACAGTTAGTCACAAAAGAATTTCACTGTATGTTGTATCGTACAATGTATTTGTGACCAATAAACGTGAACTTAATCTTTCGAAGCATTTCATCACAATTTGAGTGTTCTGGCATTGGTGTTTTACATTTAAGAAGTTTTGAAACTCACTAAACCACACAGGAAGCGATGTGTTTTGGCCTGACACAGACACCTGTCGCCATTTCCTGTTTTTCTTTGGGTAGAATTCTGGCAGCTTCTTTGGATCATTTTGATCCTGGATTAATGATCAGACACCAGAATCTTTGTGTTTGTAAGCACTATAACATCAGTAAACATACTCCTTGACGATTATACATTTATCTTTAAGGGTAAAAAAAACTTTTGATAAGAGATGTAAAGTTTATTACTGTTTGAATGTTTTGCATGTTTTTCAGCTCTTTATTCCACCATAATGCGGGTGATCTGGTTTGGGCGAAACTTGAAGGACATCCCTGGTGGCCCTGCATGGTGGTGCCACAGCCCCTGAGTGGGCAGCAGATGAGGGGCAAAGGCCGAGATCAGAGGGTGCATGTCCATTTCTTCGATGAGCCAGCAACCCGGGGCTGGGTCAGAACCAAGTACATTCAAGACTATAAAGGTGAGCTGAGCTTGCAGAAGAGCTGGAGTGACACTATATGGCCAAAGTTTGTGGTAAACCTCAATAGCACACCCCCCAGCAATGTGTCTTCCCTAAGACTGTTCCACGAGCTTAAAAGCAAACAGCTGTCTAGAATGCCTTTGTATATTGTAATTGTAGCAATCCATTATTCCTTCACTGGAACATGGAGACCCAAGCTGTTCCAGCATGACAAAGCCCCTGAGCTCAATAAAGACTAA
>JAOUQX010000033.1:4503995-4517010 GCA_028566295.1 Liobagrus marginatus
GTACGTTTTAGCATATCCCAGCTTATTAGAAAACTGGTTTCAGAGCGCAGGGTCAGCCAGAGAATGGGGCACCCCTGGAGCAAGTGGGGTTAAGAGGCTCGAACCTCGACCCTCTGATAACTAATGCAGAGCCTTAACCATTGAGCCACCACATTCCACATCCCCAGTAGGATGTTTAAAAAAAAAAAAACAGACAGGTGTGATGGGCAGGTGTCCCAATACTTTTGGCCATATGGTATGTTTTATGACTAATTAAGCCTGGATGTAGACTGGATGTTTTGTTTTTCACAGGTTCAGGCAGTGCAGATGCTAAGACAGGTGGTTTGTTCTTCAGTGGTAAGCCTGTGATTCGCAGGGCGATGGAGCTGGCAGACCGTGTCCTGAAGGATGGTCCTGAACAGAGACTGAAGATACCCGTTTGTATGGATGCCTCTGATGAGGATGAAGAAATAATGGAGGTAAGAAGCAGTGTTAAGGATACATTTCTGTTAATGTTTATTATTAAATTACTAATTACTTTATTGTACGTTATTTCTATGCCTATTGTATACATTCAATATGATAATTGTGTAATTTGTGATTGTAATATTAATGTAATCAAATCTAAAATTATTTTTGCTAAAATTGTATGCATTTTCTTTTATATTATATTTTGATAAAATACCTGATTGTTTTATTTGGCTTTCTTTACTGTAAGGCTGGATGTTCTTGCCCATGTATTGGAGGATGCTTGTAAATTTTAAATAATGTAGAATCATGTTGTCTGTAGGTTGAAAAATCAACACTATCAGATGAAGAACAGTCAGAAGAAGAGGTTCAAAAGAATGTGAAGCCCAGCAGGCATTCTTCCCGCGCTGCAGCAGAGCAGACTCAGAAACCCAAACGTCGGCGTATAGTGGTGGCCTCTGACAGCGATGGCTCAGGTGAGGAGTTCAAGCCCGATCAGGCAGAAAGCAGCAGTGAGGAGGAAGATGGAGTAGTCAGTGATGCGCAGGAGAGTTTACCAGAATCTGAACCCAACAGTCCTGTGAAACCTCTAAAACGGAAACGTGTACAAAAGATAACTGCTAAAACTAAGAGTGCAGCTACACCCTCGGAGATACACAATCCCAGGAGTCTTTCAGTTGACACAAAGTCACGGCTGTCTGGTTTTTCTGCTCCTGACAACCTCGAGAGTCAGAGCAGTGCTGCAGGAAGTCAGGACATGGCAGGGGTGTGGGACCATGAAAAACTAGATTGGTTGCTGAATGGCAAGAGAAAGGATGCTCGGAGGAGGCGTCAGTCGGATGAGGACCATGACCCAACCACTCTTTATGTGCCTGAAGACTTCCTGAACAAGGTGACACCCGGGATGCGTCGGTGGTGGCAGCTCAAGTCCGAGATGTTCGATACTGTTCTTTTCTATAAAGTTGGTAAATTTTATGAGCTTTACCACATGGATGCTGTGATTGGTGTCAATGAGTTAGGGCTTACTTTCATGAAAGGCACCTGGGCACATTCTGGGTTCCCCGAGATAGGTTTCGGTCGTTTCTCTGATGTTCTTGTACAGAAAGGTTACAAGGTGGCACGAGTGGAACAGACTGAGACCCCTGAAATGATGGAAGCACGATGCAAGACTATGTTGCGTCCCACTAAATTTGATCGAGTAGTACGGCGAGAGGTATGCAGAGTGATCACCCGTGGCACCCAGACGTATAGTGTGCTTGATGGTGCCCCCTCTGAGGCAGACAGCAAGTATTTGCTGAGTGTGAAAGAAAAGAATCTGGAAGAGAATTCAGGCCAAGGTCACATTTATGGCGTCAGCTTTGTCGACAGCTCAGTGGGTCACTTTCATGTAGGCCAGTTCCAAGATGACCGCCACTGTTCCCGTCTGCGTACCTTACTAGCACATTACGTGCCTGCCCAGGTGCTATTTGAAAAGGGGAACTTGTCAGCCGAGACACGGAAGATTCTTAAGACACTTCTGTCTTCAGCAATGCAGGAGAGTCTCAATCCTGGCTCACAATTCTGGGATGCCCAGAAAACTCTGAAGACCTTGGCAGACGAAGACTACTTTAAAGAAAGCGGAGACGAGACTGGAGATTCTTCTGGGTCAGCTCTCCCCAGCGTTCTAAAAGCAATGACTTCGGAAAACGACTCTCTAGGTCTTACACCTAAAGAAGGATATGAACTTGCTCTCTCTGCACTTGGAGGTTGTGTGTTCTATCTTAAAAAATGTCTGGTGGATCAAGAGCTGCTTTCTATGGCTAACTTTCAGGAATATGTCCCTGTGGATGTGGAGCTAGAGCAGTCGGAGAATGCGTCAAATTTCTTCACCCAAACTCGCCAACGCATGGTTCTGGATGGAGTGACCCTGGCCAACCTTGAGATTCTCCAGAATAGTTCTACTGGAGGCATAGAAGGTACTCTGCTTGAACAGCTGGATACTTGCTGTGCTCCTTTCGGTAAAAGGTTGCTTAGACAGTGGATAAGTGGTCCCCTCTGTAACCCGGCCACAATTAACGATCGGTTGAATGCTCTAGAAGACCTAATGTCTGCTCCAGCACAAGCTACTGAGGTTACAGAACTTCTAAAGAAACTTCCAGACCTTGAGAGGTTACTCAGCAAAATCCATAGTATAGGAACCCCTCTGAAGGGACAGGACCACCCAGACAGCAGAGCAGTTCTTTATGAGGAGACTGTCTATAGCAAGCGCAAAATTGCCGACTTCCTTTCAGCACTGGACGGATTCAAAGCCATGCAGGAAATAGTGACTGTTATGGAGTCAATCTCGGCAGAATTCAAATCCAAATTGCTGCGGCAAGTAGTGACCCTAAAAACCAGAAGCGACGAGGGGTGGTTTCCCGATCTTAGACCTGAGCTGAAACGCTGGGACACCGCTTTCGACCATCAAAAAGCACGAACAACTGGTGTGATCACCCCCAAGGCTGGCTTCGACCCGGAGTATGACCAGGCTCTGAGTGGAATTAAAGACTGCGAGAGAACTCTGCAAGACTACTTGGATCGACAGAAGAAAAGACTCGGCTGCAGGAATCTATCGTACTGGGGCACTGGACGGAACCGCTATCAAATGGAGGTTCCAGACAGTGTTTCTCAGAGGAACATACCAGAAGAATTCGAGGTGAGATCCACAAAGAAAGGTTGGAAAAGGTACTCCACAAAGGAGATAGAGCGAATGTTTTCAGAGTTGCAGAGCTGGGAGGACAAAAGGGACACGGCACTGAAAGACTGCATGAGGAGACTGTTTTGCAACTTTGATAAAAACTACAGAGACTGGCAGACGGCGGTGGAGTGCATGGCGGTTCTTGGTAAGGGCAAATCATTTTGTTTATAGCCTTGGGGAATTACAATTCATCTGATTTTAAATGCCAGCTTGGATTAAATCAGGGCTGTAACCACTACAGACCGTGAGGGGGACTCGTCTGTATATGTCCAGTGTGATGTTGGTTGTCTTTGCTGTTGCAGACGTGCTGTTGAGTTTGTCCCGTTATAGCCAAGGTGGGAACGGGCTGATGGTGAAACCAGAGATTGTTTTGCCCGGTACCAGGTCCCATTCTTCCCCTTTTCTGGACCTCCGAGGATCTCGGCACCCATGTGTCACCCGGACCTATTTTGGTGATGACTTTATCCCCAATGACATCTGTATCGGTTGTCCTAGCAATGAGGAGGAGGAGAATGGAGACAATAGCAAGGCACTAGCGCCATGTGTACTTGTCACAGGGCCAAACATGGGGGGAAAGTCCACCCTCATGAGGCAGGTGAGTTCATTCTGGTGGACACAGTTCAGATTAGTAAATACACTTAGTTTCAGGATTGCGTTTTTAGAGTACTAGTTTAGGGGCTGTGGAAAGCATTTTCGTTAATCTAGAAATATAACTTCTTTATGCAGATGCACATTGGAAAAACAAGGTCTAAAGCTATATGCTAAGCAGGAAGTGTGTGGTATTCACCATTGGTTTCTTCACTCATTAATTTAGAATTTAAATTAAACCCTTTGACGTGGCCAGGGATTTTACCAGTCTAGAGAAACTCTTGTTCAAATGGCTCCATTATGATCTTTATTTGACATAATTTGGTTTTGGCAACAGGTTTGCATGAATGCAAGGTCAAGAAACACTTTCATTGTCTCATAATATGCATTTAATTTGACCTTATTTCTGAATGGCTGTCCAACAGTTAGTTCAAAACTATTTCCAAACTGTTCCTTTGCAATAAAACTACTCTGCTCTGATTGCTCTCATGAGTTGTGCAGTTGTGATTTGTTTGTGTACAGCGCGTTTCAAACTGAATGTAAACAATAGCATCGATTTAAATGTAATAATTTCTGACTTATTCAGGGAACGGGATTCGAATTTTAAACGGCTCGTTTCAGCGATTCTGAGTCGAAGCTTCCGTTTGAGTGACAATAACTTTGACACACTTTGTAAATTCTTTTCAGCTACATTACACGCTGCATGAAATGAATTTTTTTTAAATAATAGGGGTTGTTGAATGTTTTAATGTCTTGACAACAGTCAGCAGTAATGTACTCATGTGCCTTAATTTGCTGTAGTGTGCCCTGATTGTGATCTTAGCTCAGTTGGGTTGCTATGTGCCTGCTGAAAGTCTGCGCCTGACTCCTGTGGACCGAGTGTTCACTCGCCTCGGTGCCTCAGACCGCATCATGTCTGGTGAGTCCCCCGGTTCCTGTTTTGTACGCAGTGCAGCTTAAGATGTATGCTTTGGGTTGTAAAAGGAGACATTTTGCAATGTAAGACATGACTTGTAGAATCTCTCACCTGACCTGATGACATTTGTGTTCACCTGTCGTCTGTCATTAGGTGAGAGTACTTTCTTTGTGGAACTTAGTGAAACTGCCAGTATCCTCTTGCATGGGACAGTGCATTCCCTCGTTCTTCTTGATGAACTGGGTAACATGTGTTTCTAATCCTTTATCAATCTGTTTTTTCCCCTCCTTCAAATCCTGAAATGCCCCTTGTGTTTAATGTGGTTATCTACAGGCAGGGGTACAGCCACCTATGACGGCACTGCTATAGCAAGCGCAGTGGTGAGGGAACTTTCAAAGAGGATCTACTGCCGAACTCTTTTCTCCACACACTACCATTCACTGGTAGAAGATTATGCTCAGGATCCAGCTGTTAAACTTGGTCACATGGTGAGACATTTGTCTTAATTAACAGAGCTGTAGAATTAGGTTATTAATCTAGAGAGAGAGATAAAGCTTCCTATCTCCTAGTGGATAATGACTGAGGCTAAAACTCAGTCATGGCTTTGAGACTTGAGATCTGTCTACCACATCTCCACTAAGGCCTGCATGGTGGAGAACGAGTGTGATGAGGATCCCAGCCAAGAGACCATCACTTTCCTGTACAAGTTCATCAGGGGTGCTTGTCCTAAGAGCTACGGATTTAACGCTGCACGGCTTGCTGACCTCCCTGAGGAGGTGATTCAGTCAGGACATCGGAAAGCCTGCGAGTTTGAGAGGAGCACCGTGGCTCTGAGGGTCTTCAAGTGCGAAACGTTTAATTCTATATTTAAAAAAAAAGTTATTCAAAACGGGCTTCCTAGGTTGCAGTGAGATTTTAACACGTCATTTTATTCTATCTTCAGGAAAGTGTGTTGGTTTGCTGAAGATCCTGCGGCTGACCATGACCAGTTTGCCAGACTGATTCAGACCATCAGCAGCCTGCAATAGAGAAGAAAACACAGCTACTGTTATACTGGGAAGTATTTTCACTACTCCAGCCATAAGCTAAAAGTTTGTACTTAAAAACGCCACACTAGCATCTACAGTGTGGCGATAATTCTTCACAATCTGTCCAGAACATGAAATTAGCTGCTTAAAAATGCTACAAGGAAAAAAGTTTGTATTCATTTGAGTTTCAATTAAAAAAAAAGTCTTCATTTTTGGTAGCAAACTCTTATTTGTTTGAATTCTTTAAAAAAAAAAAAAAAAGGTTGTAATGATGGGTTACGTAAACTTCACTGTCAGTATTTCACCAGTCATTACCGGCAAAAACCTCACATTGCTGTTAGCCCAGGAAGGCAGGTGGTCTGAGCAGTCAAACTTCAAAATAAACATTTAAGTACCCCGCTCTTCACTTGATTAAGTTGGTGTAAACACTTGTTCTGCCATTCACACGTTTTCCCTTTAATTAAAAAAAAAAAAAAAAAAGCAGAAACAGTCCCATGCTGCAGAATTACTAGTGTTTCCTGATAAATCTTTCATAGAAAGAACAATACATCTGCACTGTAAGTACGATTACAGTCAAGTCTAAAAGGGATGACAAATCCCAAAATGAATATTTAATCAAAAACATTCACATACATTTAAGATTTTAAAATGCAAAACTACAAATAAGCATAAACAATACAGTTGCTTAAAAAAAAAAATGCTGCTGGGTGTGTTAACATACACACACACACCGCTGTGTGGCTATAAACCCTTGGATACAGGCACCAAGAAACCGGTGAGACACTGCACATACTACAAAACGGCAATCTCTTCCTGTTGAGTGCATCAACATCCATGGGTCCTATGAGTGTGTCAACTTTTCCATCCATCACTGAATGCCTCGGAAATTAATAAAAAAAAAATAAAAAAAAATTTCTAAAATAAGTCTCTTCATAGTTTGAATTAATAACCATCTTCAGCTTTTCTTTTTTACAATATTCTGAATCTACAACTTGTGTAATCATGACAAATAGAATCATTTCTAAAATAATTTTAGCATTTGATGCAGGAGTGCTAGCGATCCACCGGTCGGATTTAACATGAAATCAGAGGCGACGCTCTTCTGATCCAACGACCCCACTTATCGTACATGTGCGCAGCTGAAGCGTCTTCGCTTATCATAATTGTATTCAAACGTGTCATTTGGTAGTAAAATCTGCGGCTGTTGGATTGCTGAAAACGGACAAAGGGCAGCGGAACATCCCTCAGGACGGTGTGGAGGCTCTTGAGGTCACCAAGTCAGTTGTGCTGCAGCGTGCTGGACTCTATAGGAGGAGCAGAGTCATACAGCGTGTCCGTATCGTGCGTCGGCTCTCCTGCTAACGTGCACGAGTTCGACAGGGTCCCGGCCCCACAGTCACAGAAAAACCTACAAAGCACAAACACAGCTAGTCTCACACATTCCAACCTATTCATTTACAATTTGCGCCCGCTAAAGAACTAACACAGAACTGCAGTGCATGTGGGCTGAGACTGACCTATCGTGTCTAATAAACTCCACGTCATGTCCGTGATGACACTTTTTAATGCAATTCACACAGATTGCATTGCGGTCTGTTGTGTTACAGGTGTGACATCTGCAAAGAAAAGTAAATTCTATTAGTTTAGTCGATTGTACAGCATGACGTTTCGCAAAAGAAGCCGAGTCTGAGGAACGTGTTACCTGTAAAAATCATGCATTGGATAGCTGGTGTAACTGGAGATCTTGTACAGGCACTGGCCTCGGCTCACAGCTTTCTCAATGGCATCTTGATTGTTCTTTATCTTATTATCTGTGTTTTAAGGACAATTATTTTCTTTGACACACTTTCAGAAGCAGAGAGCAGATAAACTTTTAACCATCAACATTTTTTCACCTTTCATCGTCACGTTGACACCAGATGCCAGAAACAACCCTCCGAAGCGGTTGTTAAAAATCTGATTTCCCTCTAAAGTTGCAGTTGCATGGTTTGTGATCTCGATACCTGTTTTACATGTTCACACGATTAGACAAATGGGATATTTATCACAATACTCGATGAGCATGTTGTACATTTTCTCCACAAACCTGCAGCAAAACCGTCGAATATCCGGTTTTTACGCAGTACAGGGTGACTGTTGGTGCTTATGAGGACCCCTGCCTGGGCATTCCTGAAGATATCATTCTCCTCCAGTAATCCTGAAACAAAGACAAAACAATTGTTTTGGACAAACTAGGTGCTTCTGCTCTGTGACGCTCTCTTTTCTACAACTTTACTGCCTTATGCTACAGATAGTGCCCGATCGATATGTGTTTGCAGATATTATCGCCCAATACGAGCAGGTCGCCGCTAAATCTGCATCGGCATATATGCAGCCACTGATAATCTGTAAATGGTGTAATTACTTACTTTGTCCAGCAGAGCGTGCTCCACTAAAATGGTGTAATTACTTAGTTTGTCACACTTTAAATTGTATCTTTCAAGTTAAATCGACACGTTTGTGGGTACATATTCAAGCTAATGTATTATGTTTATTATGCATTACGTGTGTGTGTGTATATATATACTCTGTTAAAGGTTGACTGGTACAGTACTATAATGTAAACAATTATTGTCTGAGATATTCTTATATATATAAAAATCTTGTAGTCGGATTTTTAAAAACTTTTTTTTTTGGTAACGTAATATCAGCCCCACAAACCCAGGAACAATTGGGCTCTAATAAGGATTATTCTGCTTCTTCACAGACAGATTGTGCACTAACCTCGTCCTCCATTGAATATGCAAATTCCTCCATCTCTCCCGTCATGGATTTTGTTCCTCCGGAGCGTTGGGTTGCTGTCAGTCTTGATCCAAACGCCGGCCATGGCGTTGTCGAAGATCTCATTGTCTTCTATTAAACCCAAACCTGAAAATTCATCAGGATCAATATGGACCAGTGAGTCAACTGATCAGAAATATTTCCTCAACCTGACTAGACCTAGATCTGGCACTGCAGTGATGAACAAAGATATCCATCAATGCCCACCATGGAAAAGTTGTTGGAGTACCATCAGTGCAATGGGACGGATGGGATGGGAGTTAATATATTCCCAAATTTTTTATTTAAATGCCTGGTGGATAAGCAAGATAGCTTGTAAAATATGCAGCGAAAGGATAACGTGGTTAAACTTAAATCTTTTCTAAAGGTCTGCACTCAATCACATGCACCTTCGTGCTAGAAAATACAAAAGATTTCCTTGTGATCGTGCATTATGTTGACAAAAAATATATAATTTCACCTGTTCAGCAAGTGCATTAGAGCAAGGATTAGCATCAAGCTACATAGGATAACTTGATTGAGGGTACGCATTTACTCAAAACTCACTTGAAATCACTACCGATTGTTTGTAACCTCCATTTGTGATCTTGTAGATTTTGGGTGTTTAATGTGTTGAAATATGCTACTTATAGCCAGCTAATCGTTGTTGCACCTGCTTAGCATTTCTCATGTAACCATTGTTTTGTTGTCGATTTGCCGTCTCTTTTTAATAATAGGTCTTATGCATTTGTCAGTACTCCCCACTTGGTAGATAGGGAATGAACACAATGCTCTGATTGGTTCGAACACTTTCTTTTGCTGTTGTTTTATTTCAGTGCACAGATTGTGTACAGATCTTAATCAGCATCAGGCCAAATGATTCTAACAGACAAATATTACCGGAGTTGTAAACAAGGATTCCACCATTTTGTCCACCCCAGATTTTGTTCCGTCGTATCTTTGGGTTGCTTCCAGTCCTATATTGTGAAATAAGACAATAACCCAATTCATTATTTAAACACAAATCCAGCACCAAAAGTGCAAACAGAACAGTTCAGTAAAACACACTACCACACTGTGCATCAAAACAGACCTGATCTGAACTCCTGAATACATGTGGTTGTAGATATCATTGTCCTCCAGCACTCCATGGCCGTTATCATAGAAATAAACACCGACCTGTGAACACAACCAGGACAGAAGTAAATATGCTAAAGAATATACCAGCAGGTTCTGTGCAACATTCAGACAGTCGAGAACCATAAATAAAATTTAAAAGTGTCCAAAAACAGATTCTCTCAAAACTATCATTTCTCATTTTATGTATAATCTCCTTGATATTCAAACAGATTTTAAAATTCAGGTTTAACCAATGTCTGATTTCCAAAGCTGGATAGTAAAAAAGTGCATTTAGATGAGTACTGTACTCAAGTACACTTTTTAACTATATATACACTTTACTCCAGTATAATTTTTCTGGAAACTTGTTTACTTTAACATCACTACATCTGAAAGACAAATATTTCCCTTTTTACTCTACACTACATTTGTGTCGAGGTCATTGAGAAGGAAGTCATTACGGTAGTCAGAGGATGTTTTTTTAATCTTTTCTGAAACCTGATTGGTTGTTTGCAGGTCACAAACAGTCGATCTGCCTATCAGTAATCACTCTTGTAGGGTCGCGTGTCGTAAAGTTCAGAGTTTTTTTTTAGTTTATAGAGCTTAAGTGTCAGTATGAGCATGGTATGGCCAGGTAAATGATTTTCTAATGTATTTTGCCACCTAGTTGCAATAGCTTTGCGGCTGCAGCGCTAACGCATTGGTAATGATGTTAGTTAAGACGCAAAAACGCAATGTTAGTCTACACCGTGTCCGTCTCTGCTTTGCTGCGTCCAGTGTAGCAGCTTCAATCTGTTCTGGCACGAAGCGACATGACGGTCACTTGCATCTGGTGTTGTTATTCTACAGCTATTACAAACTGGTCAGAATGTTCACTAGGTTAACAATGTGTTGACATTTACTTTTGATACTTAACTACTTTTAAAAAGAAGTACTTCTGTACTTTTACTCAAGTAAAAATCCCTCTTTACAAATTTTACTTGGGTAACGGAGTAATATTTGATCAGTACCATCTGCACTTTGACTCAAGTACAGAAGTGGTGTACTTTGTTTAAAATGACCAAAGGTGGACATGACAGTTTCTGCTTTTCCACAATATATACAGTACAGTGTATTAGAAAACTTTTATACAATGCTTGGATAGTTCTTGACCAGTTCTGCTGTGAAAAGCACATCAGATGTTTGTGAGGGTCAGGAGGAGGAACTGTACCTGTTTGCCACTGTGTATTCGGTTCCTGCGTAGTACAGGTGTGCTCCCGGTAGTTACCCAAACTCCAGCTAGCGTGTTGCTGTAGACCTCATTCTCCTCAATCACACCTTGGCCTTTCTCATGCTGCAAGATTCACACAGTTCACGAAACAGCATCTGCGTCATGCATTTGATTGATACAATACAATTATGTATATAAAACTACAAAACAAATGTGTGTGTACATGTATAAACTGAAATGCAACCAGGAGTATAACTGTTCCACATTACATTACTCATGTCCTCACCACATAAATGCCCCCATGCTGCCCGTCATGGATCTTGTTGTGCCGGACAATAGGGCAGCTGTTAGTCCGGATCTGAATCCCTGCCAAGGCGTTCCCGTATATGTCATTTCCTTCGATAAGACCTCGGCCATCACCAAATATGTAAACACCGCCTTGGTTGCCATTAAAGATCGAATTCCCCCTGCAATTTGACATCGTTTAAAAAAACTAAAATACAAATCAATCAACAAGTCAATCAACACATTTGTTTGTAAACTGTTGGCATGATGGGATTGTTGTCTCATGGCTGTAAGCAGAACACAGAGGAGCCACAGAAACATGGGAGAACATGCGGAACACCAACACAAACAGTAACTCAAGTTCAGGATGAAACAGGGTTCATTCCAACGGTATTAAAATGATGGTTTATTTATTATGCAATTTTTTCCCTGCTTTTCAGCCTTTATTGAGAGCAGGGGCAGTTCTAGGATTCATCCTTAGGGGCGCTTAATTAGTTTTTAAAAAACATCCTATATCCATTTATAAAAAAGCTAGCATGCCTTTAAAATGTATAAATGTAAACATAATCTTGTTGGTCACCATCTCAATCATCATCAACCAGTATTACTGTTAGCGAACTAAATGCAACAAAGATTTGAGAGTTTGTATTAAAGAACGGTCTTATTATTCATTCATCCATTATCTAGCGTTTATCCTGTTCAGGGTCGTGGGGGCGCTGGAGTCTGTCCCAGCTAACTTAGGGTGTGAGGCGGGGTACATCCTGTACAATCAGCAGTTCATCGCAGCGCCAACACCTGGAGACAGACAACCATTCACACACACATTCACTCCTATGGACAATTTAGAGTAGCCAATTCACCTATGCCCAATCACATGTGTTTGAAGATGGGAGGAAACTGGAATACCCAGGGAAAACCACAGCAAGAACATGCAAACTCCACACAGAAACACCGTGGGCGGGAATCAAACCCATGACCTTCTTGCTGTGACGCTAACCGCTCTGCCACCATGCCGCCTAGGTTTTATCATAGGGCTTTAAAAAAAAAACTTGATTGCTTCAGTTTTCAAAGCATGACCAAACACACTTATTCCATTATAAACTGGATGACGATTAACTACAGTATGGAGAATTCGTTGTCGCAGCTTACCATTTCCTCGTCTATGTAAATCATAGCCACAGCCCACGATTTAGCTAGATGAAAACCATTACGAATACTGAATTAGTTTGCTACGTTATATATATTTGGACCGCGTGTTATGCTCTGGGCGCCGCACTATGGATAGCTAGTTTGAGACGGCAAATTTCCGTAGACAGTGTAAACATTGAATGCATTAATGCAGGCTAAACAAGTTTTAATAAAACCTTAGAAATACCTTCTATAACCTACGTTTCCATGAAAATGATTTTCTTGACGTCGTCGCAACGATGGGCAGTCACGCATGCGCATCAAATAGAATTACAATAACAACAAAAAAACTAGTCCCGCATTTCTTAGTTATTTTCATTTATAGTTTAGAAAGTAAAAATGATACTTTTATTGACTACCCAACTCTTCTGTATTTACTGGTTATTGGGACACTGTTGGCAGGAATGGTGCCAGAATGATTAGCACTCCTGCCTCACAGAATTTCAAATCGATTCCCATCCAGGGTGTTTGTATGTCCTCACCACATTTGTGCGGGTTTTCCCCCAAGTACTCCAGTTTCCTCAAACACATGTGTTTGGGCATAGGTGAATTAGCTACTCTAAATTGTCCATAGGAGTGAACGTGTGTATCGTTTCAAAAATGGGAAAACTTCTAACTACCACTGCTGTGCGCTGGAGTGTACATCCATCCATCCATCCATTGTCTAGCGCCTATTCTGTTCAGGGTCAACACTTGAAGGTTGTCTGTCTCCAAGTGTT
>JAOUQX010000033.1:4538420-4549149 GCA_028566295.1 Liobagrus marginatus
TTGGGCAAATGTAACCCGATTGACCTGTTTACATGTAACTTTTTTTAACCCGATCGTGCCTATTGGCGTATTACAAGTGGATTACATTGCTCATGTAAACGCACCTACTGAGAGAGAGAAGTGGTGCGCACGCGCGTGTGTGTGAGAAACCAAAAACCCCGTGACACATACAGTGTTGAAGCGTCCTCAGCCGTAAAAGTTTTTTTTTTCTTTTTTAAAGTTCGTTACAACAAGTGAGACACGTGATGCGCGGATGCGTTCATTGAGACATTCGCTCCGCCAACAGAAGCCGGCTCGTAACACGAAGTTTAGCTCGCAGCTAAAAGCCAAAAGTCGGCCGAGAGACGACTCGCACCTCAAAAAACTCGTCAGTTGGGTCACTCGTAAGTCTAGGCCTCGTGTGCGTGTATGTATGTATATATACACACACACAAGTATAGTTCTTGCTTGAATCATTGTACCATCAGATTCAAAGGGCCTTAAGTTAATTTTAATTATACCAGAATTTCAAAACCTTTCTGAAATGCGGAGTCTCTTCCAGATTCACATGCGTCTTTAGTCATTTTCATTTAACGAAATGGCCACAAAACACGCACATAAGGTCAATTTATGCAGTTAGCATTAAACTGCTGAAATTGTGCTTTTGCAAACACAAGGTGTAGTAATTGTTTGTTCAAATGTGATTTCTTGAATACTATATTTATGTAAATGCTCCTATAAACAACTCAAATCCATGCCCATCAAGATAGATAATTGAGGGACAATATTACATTCTGAAATATTACGTTCAATCATCTGGTGGATGGGTGTGCAAGGACAGTTGTAGACCAAACACGTTTATATTTACACTGCATATCACCTGTAACTACACAATCTGTTGTCCCCCACATGAGGATGGGTTTCTCCTCAAGGTTTCTTCCTAGCATTACACTAGGGAGTTTTTCCTTGCCACGGTCACCTCAAGCTTGCTCATAGGGATACATTTCACACATTCTTTATCTTCTATAAAGCTGCTTTTGGACAATATTGCTAGCTAAAAGAACTTTATTAATAAAATTGAATTGAAAAATTGTTTCCAAAGTGTTTACTAAATTGATACTGATTTTGTATCCTAGCCAAATCCACCAACGTTCACATTATCTATAAAATGTACAGCCAGAGAAAGCAGTAAACCACTTAATAAAGATTATTTAAATTGTTTCAATGATTTAACTTGAGAAAATATACAAAAAAAACGTTTTTGAACATTTTTGAAATTACTAAAAGTGTGGCACAAAAATGGCATTGTAAATTCAATCCCTATTGAACATAAATTATTTACTTACGCTTTGCTGTTGCCACCCAAGCATCCCTGAAGCAAGTACGTAAGCTTTGAGTTGCGGTAGGGCACAAAGCTCTCCTAAATGGACAGTGGTTTGAAAAGTGAAATCATACATTTTGTCAGGATTTCCCAACTCTAAAATCTTTTGGGCTTCAAATATATCTAGCGACACATTGGTGTAGATTGGTGTTCTTCAGGATCAATTTGACAAGGGTTATTTAGATGTACAAAAATCAGTCCAGCTATGCCTGGAATATACAAATACACTATTAAATGGAACTTAGAGTTCCGTCAAAAACTGTGTGCAAGTGCACCTAGAAATGTTGATGCCATTTTGCAGGCAAAGGTTGGTCACACCAAATATTTGATTTCTATTCATTTGGCCAGCTAATATTTACCAGTCTATTTTTGAAAGCATTCTTAAATTAACATTATGTACAGTTCTGCAAATGCTATGAACGCCCCCCGTCTAAAAAGTTCAGACGCATAGTACACAGCCTGCCACAATGCCTAAATTTACTTTAGTGTGTTTTTGCATATTATGAAAGTTAAAAATAATTTTTTGCAGCATTCCCTTGTTTAAAGATTTGGTAAAAATCATTCTGGTGGTATATATTGCTGGGGTCAAACTAACTACCAACATTCAGGCAGTGTGCTAATCAGTTTCACAAACGCACAAAATATAAAAACTATGGGCCTGAATTACACAGATTTTCTTCTACATGCATACATAGCACTAGTCAGCGTCTTAACTGCCACAAAACATGCAGACAACGTCAATTTAAATACTGAACTACTGAAATTGTGCTTTTGAACAACAATACAAGTAGGATAGTTTGTTCAAATGTGATTTCACGCATGCTATATTTATTTAAATGCTCCTACAACCAACTCAAATTAATTCCTATCCAGATTGATAATTGAGCCACAATGTTAACTTCTGGCAATATTGGCAAAAATTGTTAAATGGCTTAGCATTATCAAAAATATTTGTTTCCAAAGTGTATGTTCATGGCACTAGTGTACAAGAAAATACTCTAATGTTGCACACTGGTAGTATTTGCTCCAAAATAACAAAAATGTTAATAAATTGAGGAGAACAGAAAAGGCAAAGCATACCTTGTTGGCTAAAGCAGTGATGACAATTCCCAAATTGGTGAGCGAAGAGTTTACAGCAGTCATTTCCTTGAACCTTTCTCCTTGAGACTGGCTTTTCTGGATTCTTTCACTTCCAGCCAAATCCACCAAACAAAGGGAGGCTAGGAAGGAATAAAAGGCAACAGCATGTTTGGAAAAATCATGGACAGGAAAGTGGTGTGGACCTGGAATATTTAGAATCCTTACATTTACATTTGGTGTCTCTACCAATATTTTCTCCCTCAATGTCCAAACGGAAAATAGAATGGGAACGAGAAGATTGATCATTCATGTTTGTTCTGGCAGTGGACCTGTTTTGGTTTGCTAAGCTGATCAACTTGCAAACCTAAGAAAAATATTTAACAAACATTCAAATTATTGTAATTAATGAAGCATATATACACTGTAGCTTGAATGAGTTAAATGACATCTTGTTGAATCTTTGGTTTGACCAAAACCAATAAGAATGCATTCTCCACTCACAGTACATTTCAACGACTAAGACAATTTTATGAACAAAGAATGATAAGGATTTCAGAAATTTAAGGCTGGAAACCTTCCATACGGTACTGGTCAAAAGTCTAGACATTACTATTTAAATGCTTGTCTTAATTTAAAATCTTTTATGGTCATATTCAAGCCTGCATTTATTTAATCGAAAATAGTAGTGAAATAATACTACAATGGCTCTGTTAATAAACTTTTGTAAAAATATTTTTACTGGGAGACCTCGGTCAGTCTGGATCAGGAACAGAACCTCAGGTTAAGCACCTGAACATAGACAAAACCAAAGAGATTGTTGTGGACTTCAGAAGAGCATAGAGCAAGCACTCTTCCCTGGACATCGACAGAACCACCAAGGTGATAGTCAAGAGCACAAATTTCCCCTCGGTCTTTGTTTGGTGAAGAACCTCATCTGTTCACACAACACCTGCTCAGCAAGAAAGCACGGCAGAGTCTCTACTTTCTACATAGGACGAGGGAAGTACATCCCCCCCCCCCTCCTGACCACGTTCTACAGAGGTACCATTGAGAGAATCCTGAACAGCTGAATCACTGTGATGCAGGAAATGCACCGTATCGGACCACAAGTCTCTACAGCGAATATCAAGAACAGCTCAGAGGATCATCAGGGTTTCTCTCCCCTCAACAGTTTTTACCAAAACGCAATCGGGCTTCTCAACACTCACTGATAGGAATACAAATCTGTTAACCACAAATATATAGTCACATTAATAGTTTATCTATTACACCTTGCTTTCTTACTGTTCTGTTACTGCATACACTAGCCACTTTACTGTTCTAAATAATGCTGCTATTTACCATTTAATGAGGCCATCCTTATGTAGTACAATGTTACATATCTGTCAATCATTGGCACTATGCTCTAGGTATCAGTCCTGTGGCATGTTGTACTGTTTTTCTTGCACTGTCTGCACTTTATGTTGTACGTAGCTTGATGTTCTGTTTTTTGTTACGTTCATGTGACATGTTTTCCATTACATTTATGTTCAGCATTATGGTTCTGGAAAACAGGGTTTCGTTTCACAGTGTATTGCAACAGCGATATGGTGTAATGACAAAGCTTCTTGAACAATGCTAACATTTATCAGCCATTATTCCAGTCTTCAGTGTTGGATGATCCTTCAGAAAATATTCGAGTATGCTATTTCTTAATATATTCTTGATATCCTAACCCTAATTTCTTATAAACTTTTGAAACAGTTGTTCTGCTATACATTATTTCTAAGTGATCGTGTAATAGTGATCGTAATCAAAGAATCCTGAAAGATGTCTCATTTTAAACAAATTTCTTTCCTGTATCTTTAATCAAATAAATGCAGACATGAATGTATTTTGTTACAAGTTTTTTTTCTAAACTTATTCTACAGAATGTACCAAGGACACATTTAACCTCAGCCAAAATGTTATGCAAGTCAGTTTATGACCAAACAAAATGTTTAGATACATGTTTGCTTAGAACAGTTTATATAAAACTTCCCCAAAATTTCTAATAAGCTCCCAGAAATTCCCAGCAAGTTTCCAATTTGGTATATTTCCAAAATTCTCTAGATGAAGCTACCATGGAAAGTTTCCAGAAAATATGAACCCTAGCCTTGCTACAGCACCCCTGGAGGAGAAAGGGGCCAAGGGCAAAACGGTGCCTGCTTGACAATGCTGTGGCTTTAATGCAGATATTCAAAGCTTTAAAAATATTCTGTATATTCAGTATGAGGTAACTGGGGGGTTTGTACAGTACTTTAATGTATTTCACAAATTACCTCTTCCTCTGTGGTGACACGCTCGTAATTTAGATTGGTGACTATGACATCGTTGTTTGTTGTCTTTTTGATTTCATGTTCTGGCCGTTTGTTAGGTTTGCCCATATAAAGCAAGTCCCGCAAGGTTTCATTGTAAATTTCAACAAAGCTGGCTGTAAATGAGTACTGGAAATAAACAAAGGCAATACAATTTCAAAAATCACGACATGACACTGAATAGCACCGTAAGATGTAGGAATACTTTTGACAAAGCCAGACAATTGGTATGAAGTTCTAAAGTGATAATTATGTACTTTGTGCACCCAATATAATTCAGCTCGATTACCTGCCAGCCCTGCTCATGAAGAAGGTTAGCAGACTTAAAAATCTTCTGGACAGCTCGTGGAATGACTCCCCACATGTCAATCATGGATCCACCTTCCATTGTAAAGGTTTTCCCACTACCTGTCTGGCCATATGCAAAGCAGCAAACATTATAGCCATCCAGAGCTGACTGCACCAAGAGGGAGATCTCCTCAAACACTTCAATCTGGGTGCTGTGTGGCCCAAACACACGATCAAAGCGGAAGATGTAATTTTTTTGAGTTTCTTCTGCTCTTCCGACATGTGACTAAGAGAGAGACATACACATACCCTTAGAATAGTCCGAGATGAAATGAATGTACTAGAGCAATGAAAAACAATTAATGGCACAGATATTCTGCACATTAAAGTTTGAAAACGGCTCCAAAATAATATACTCTTTCATACAGAATTGTATTCATTCTGAAAGGCCACGGTTATATGTCTAAAAAAAATTTTTTTTTGTATATTTGTGAAAAGCAGGTATTCTTTACTTGAATTTGTCTTTACCTCTTCCAGTTTTGCAAGTGTTATAGACTTGTTGTCATTGGCAGGCAGCTGAATGTGTGGGGTGCTTGCCTCGCTGTTATAAAGGCAAGGACGTACCCTGCAGAAAACCCTTATGTTTCCCTGAAAAGGATGGAAAAGGGGGTTGTTGACAGACTTTGTTTTCTGTAATACAACACCAGTATTCAGCATTTTGAAATCAAACAGTTTCTGAACTATTTCCAATTACACAAACAGGTTGAAAATTCTGCCCTCTCAAGCCCCATTATCTTCTTGATATGGCATAACTCATGCTTTCATGTTAACCATACTGGATATCAAGGGAAAGTAAGGATAGCAAAAGAAAGTAAACGGCAACCTAATCCTAACAAAAAATTCTTCATACACTGGATTTCTAGTAAAATTTAGACAAATCTGGGCCCAAAGATTTTTAAACACTTTGACCGGACTTAATTCTTAATGCGACATTTACACCACAGACTGAACAAAGTTAATTTAAACATTGTTTGGTAATTGGTTGACCTAAATTTGTATTTGTTTACTTAAATTTATCAGCTGACAGCTATTTAAACCAATTCATTTGTGATACATTCTTACAGAAGGATGGGCAAAACCAGTAAAATAACTGATTTGAGAGGAAAAAGGTAGTCATATTCTACAAGGAGGCCAAAAGTTTTGCAAAAAGATTAGATATGCCTAGAGAGACAGTCCATTGTGAAGAAATTTAAACAGACTCATGAGGTCAAACATTTGCCTAGTCATGGAACAATTGAGATCAATCATTTGTAGTAAAGAGAGCAAATTTGACCTGCTTCGAAGTGATTGCAAAACTAAAATGTGACAAAAAGCCTTGAAATCCTCCTTACTCCTTCTGTTAAGTACAGTGGGGGCAATGTTATGGTGCATGTGTGTAGCGGGGTATGGCAGCTAGTAGACTACGGCAGTGGTTTTTTTAAAACTGGGGGAACAGTTCAACCTAGCTGTAACTGTCAATTATAGTTTAAAGTAAATTACTCCAGGAGAAACATTTTTTGCTGAGCTAGTTTATTATGCATTTCTGATAGCACCTGTTAAAAATAAAAGGAACAAGAAACATTAAATGCTGTCTACTAAATCAGGATGCAAAGGTCCCCATAGTTCCATTATAAAATATTATGGTGGGTCTTGAGATGGATTGTACATGTCAAGGTGGGTCCTTGAATGGAAAGACTTTGGAAACCTGGACTAGGTAAACTACATTTCGTTGATGGAACTACATATAATCTCTGAAATGTATTTGGAAATTCACACTAATTAGATTATGCAATTAGCCAGGAAGCTCAGTGGCCATCGTTACATCTCAGCATATTAACGACCCCAAACACAATCTAAAGAAGGTCAATTACTTTAGGGAGAAGAGGAATAAAGTACCGCAATGTCCAGCGCTAAACCAGATTGAGCATGACCACATGGATGAAGTGCCAAAAAAACCAACAGGAAATGTACCTGCTGGTGAGGCTGGGAAAATAATTGAAGTTCAGGTTCACATGAACCTGGTTGTTAGGGTTGGGTATTTTAAAATTAAACCGTTCAACACTTCAAAGAACTGGGACTTTGATACCATTTTGATTCGTGCGTTTAGAATCAGTTTATAGATTCCTTTTTTCAGTCATTCCAGTTAAGCAGTTCATTACCAGTGACACTATGACCACAGCAAAAGACAGACTTGGAAAAAGGATTATTGCTTTGCCAAACGCAAGATGCAGTAATGATATTTTGTGCAAGGGAAGAAGTATGAAATATGCTATAGAAATTATGCTCAGCGAAGAAAAAGAACAAAGAAAGAAATACAGGACACATTCTTGCTTAGATTAGATTGCTGCAGCATTTAGCAGGAATTATATTGCAAATTTATGTAATGATCTCACATTATCTATTACACCAGACAAATGTATAGCCTATTACTGCTTAAAACCACGAGGGTGGTGGTGGTTCAATGTTAAGGCGATGGGTCAGTGATCAGAGGTCTGGGTTCAAGCCTCACCCCGGGCAAGCTACCATCATTGGGTCCTTGAGCAAGGCCCTTAACCTTACTTGTTCCAGGGGTGCCGCATGTTCTGGCTGACACTGCGCGCTGATCCCAGCGTTAAAATTCGTATGCTGGGACATGCGGAATAAAAACATTTCACTGCATGTATGCGTGTAACAAATATGATCCGAAATAGAATTTTTTAAAAAGAGTCCCAGGCCATGATTACTGCAGCAACCCATTAAAGCATGCTACTTTTCTTAAAAATAAACTCCACGCTTGGATCACAATAAGATCGAAAGGCCATTCAAGCTTACCTTCAACTCCTGAATTGTGTTATGGAGTTTCCTGCGTTCCATTTCTCCACAGTGAAGCTCTTCCTTCTGCCTTGCCACCACTTCCTGTAAGCTTTTTACCATATCATGACACATCTTGAGACTATCCTGACAATGATCCAAACTGGAGGTCTGAACAGAGAGCTGACTCTTAAATGGAGAAGGAAGGAAAGAAAGAACAAAAAAAACAAAACAAAGGGAAGCAAAGTTAACAAGCGTTAACATAATAGCACAAAGATGCAGATGTTTCAGCTTGTAAATCATTTTTGGGTGCAAAAACATGCCTGTAAATTGCAGATTTCAGAAGACATGTCATCTCTTAACTTGAGCAAAACACCATTTTCATCCTTTAGCATCTTCAGATCTTTCTGCAGGCCAACTTTTTCTTCAATAGTTCTTTCCAGCTCTTCTTTCACAGATACCATATTAGCTAGTTTCTCTTCAAGGTCTCTGCATATGAAATGTATAAAAACAAAAAGGTCATCCAACAAACAAAAGCATAGTATTTTAAGACAAATAGTTTGTAGTTTACTTAAGATGTTGTAATAAATGCTGGTTCTCCTCTTGGGTCTGTGCCTTGTTTCTGTGCATTTCTACATTTGTTGCTTTAAGGTCATCATTTTCTTGGTTAAAAGACTTCAGGCGGCTCTGATAATTCTGAATTTTGTTCTCCAGGTCAGCAACTTTCCCCTTTAAATCCCACCCTGGTCTCTTTGATGCCCCTATACATGCATATATGGCATTGGTTTAGTTAACTGGTCACATGAATACTTTACAATAGAACTACAATACAAGAGAACTAGTTTTACTTCTTACCTTTAGCAACTTGAGCATGAGCAGATGACTTTTTTCCATCACCTAAGTGTGCAATATGTTGACAAACATTTAGCCTACAGGAGCTATCAAAGTTAAACAACCTTTGTGACTAATGACTATTAAAGGCTTATAGCTATTAAAATAAGGGTTGGCCTGGGTTTACAAGTCATAACCCTATTTAAGTTTTTATAACTTACTTCTTGAGGGTGCTGCAGTGATAGTTGCTGCTCTGGATACAGTAAATAGTTTATCTATGAGAAAAAAAAAAAAGTGTAGATTCTATATCTGAAAATACATCACAAGTATAACTGTTGACAAACTTACTGGTCGCTTTGGCTGGCCCAGAATGTTTCAGGGGGACCATACCAGTCAAAGGTTTTAGCCTCTGAAGACTCTCATTTTTTTTAATCTTTTTCTAAGTATAAAATATGAAAAGGTAACAAACATTAACAAACAGGGATATTTGCATAAAGTGACCAGATAAAACATATTGCTTATGGGTTTAAACCACACCGCCGCCGGCTGTTGATGCTCTCCTTCAGTGGTGCTGGAAAACTGCCTCTTCGACATGACTGGTACCCGGGATGAGGTATTCTGTCAGATAAATGCCTTTAATTACCATAACCACGTTAAAGAGCCAACTTCCGGCAGTTAACGGACACCAACACATTTAGCACATATGCTAACAAAAACAGACTAAACATTTCTTAATCTGTAATAAAGCTCTCAATTACACCTTATCTCAATGCACTGTAATGAACAGTTGAATGTTCATACGCTTCTCCAATAGAAAAAAATACATATCAAGGGTAGACTGGCTAATGTACATCATAATGCAGGAAGCAATAAAATAATGCCAAGGACGCCACATTTTTAAAGTTGTCTGGAAAATCAAAAACCTGTTGATAGAATTGGAGAGCTAGGATGCACAGAAACAACACTCACCTCTTTGCTCATCTTGTCAGACTGTTCTTAATTGAAAAGAAAAATGCAGTTAATCCAACATAATCTACATTCTAAACAGAGTATCTAGATTTTGACAGTATAATCAGATTAGGGCTATTTAGTATAACAACATACTTTAATACGCAGCAACTCTGATGCAGTGCATATTAGCCAGCTAATAAATAATATGACTACTTAATTTCTGGCTGAGGTTACTAAAATGTTAACGATTTGGAGAGCATCACGTCCATAATTTCAAGAGATTATTCTAGGCAACATTACATTCACATCTCAATTTCCTCTCATGCTGATGACAAAAAATCTTATTGTAGACCAATTCGAAAACAATTGCACGCTTACCATTTCCAGACGAACACGTAGCAAAGCTCGATAAACTCATACGTTTTTTTAAGCTGTTTGAATTTAAATCTTTTGCCGCCATTCAGGATAAATTCGTATTGGTTAAGTCACAGCCAATAGAGCGTGAGGACCCTCCTACAGGCATGACGTAGACGGGGAAAGACGGGCGTCTGTGGTTGACCCACCCGCTGCCTGCTGAAAGTATGGCTATCTGAGATGAAATAAAATAAAATGGAGAAGGTATGTAACCGCGCCATTCTTTGGGGTTGTTACTACTCGATCCGTAACGGAAACACGTATTGTACTGCTCATGTGTGAAATTCCGGCCACTTTCTGTCAACGCCAACGATTTTTCGACAGTTTGACAATATGGGTTCTTTCGCGTTTTATATACAGCTTGTGTGCTATGTATAGACATGAACGTCTTTCCGCGTCAAAATGGCTGTACATATGTTTAAACAAGATGTCAGTTTTTGTAAACACTTAAATTTTTTTTCCCCCTCACCAGTTTACAAGGAATTCATGTGGCGTTTACATGTTGAGGGTAGGAATGTTACATTTGTCAAGGAGCTATAATATAAAATAAAGATACAGTGGGACCTTGACTTACGAGTGTCCCAACTAACGAGTTTTTTGAGATACGAGTCGTCTCGGCCGATTTTTTGCTTTGAGTTGC
>JAOUQX010000033.1:4556479-4572025 GCA_028566295.1 Liobagrus marginatus
AGAGAGAGGTTGAAGATTTTTGTAAATACCGGAGCTAGCTGATCAGCGCAGGTCTTCAGAATTCGCCCCGTAATGCCGTCTGGACCAGCAGCCCCATTTTGAACCATTATAATCCATTGATAGTTCATGGCATTTGATGCTCCTGGCCACAGATTATTTCATCCATATGAAGTATATACTTGAGTACCATATTTTTGCCTTTCATTGGCATGCAGGACAGACACCTGGGACATGTTAGCAGTAAACACGAACTTGGAGGAGTTAACAGGCCTATTCTTAGTAGTTAGCAACTAAGGTAGAAGTGTTTTTTCACACTTCCCAGGATCTCAATGATCCTTTAAAATAATACCTTGATTTTTCAAGATAGTCATTGTAGTACCTATTATAACCAGTTGTTGTATGATAAAGAGGGGGCATGCTTCTATTTAAGAAGAATTCTGTTAGCCACTTCTGCCAGGCAAAGTGGTAAAGGCAATGGCATTACGTGCTGTAATGGGTATAATAAGTGTCATTCCACTGCAGTGGCTATAAATGTCCTACTAGTCATCAGAAAAGCTTGACACAAATCTTAGAGCGAAGAGATTGACATTAGGAAGATACCTCTATATGCGCGCACACATATATTAGTAGCCCAGGACCCAAAAGTTAACTTAAAACTGCATGATATGCTGTAGTGGGGGAAAGAGGGCGAAAATGCAAAATAGGGTACCAAATACAAGGAGTAGGCAGTAATAATTGTGGCGTCATCAAAAACATTCAACAATGAGAAAGCATTAATAGAGCTGAACAGCTCAACTCTTTACAGTGGTATTGGACTTCCAACATTGAATATGCCTATAACTAGATATGACCCACTCCTAATAGCAACGTAGAAATAAAACCCATGTATATAGTCGTCTTGCATTAGACCTTATCAGTGAATTAACTGAACACAAACATCCACATAATAAGACCTCTTGCAAAAGCCATTTGTAATGTCTGACAGCAAAACATAAATGTGACCCCCGCTGTGAAACCCTGGCTAAAGTCTGGCTTTAATCTAATTGTGAGATAATCAAGGTCAAAGTACTTTTGGCCATAAAAATGATAAATAGGTTTTTTTTTTGTGATTATTGCTTGAAATGATAGATTATATACTCCAAGGTTTCCAGGTACAGTATTCAAATTTACATTTATAACATAATAAATATTGAAATTAATGATTTTATTAACACTTCGCTGCATTATTTTGAGCCAAATAATTCTGGAAGTATAATATTTAAACATTGTTTTTAGTCGTCTCTGGTGTTTCCTTTGGCACAGAAACAGCTGCTGATCTCATTTCAACCTGTTGCTAAACTTCTTGTCTATTAATGAAAACTAAAAATATCTGTCCACACAAACAAAAATCAAGTCAGAGCTGAAAACGGCAAGAAAACTGTGACTTTAGCTGGGTTCCGATTTCTGTGAAGATTTTTTTTCTTGTCAGCGAAATTTTAAGAAGAGCTTATTTTATTTTATAGCTCAACATCCTTTAGAAATAACCAGCTTAATTTAAGGACATTATAAGCCTGTTATGTGGTAAAATAATTTGTCTATTAGATACTGATGCTACGAGTTGAATTCACTCTCAGACATGAAGGCAATTATGAATTGTGAGAAACAGATAGCTGATTGTTTTAAAAGCTGTTATGATCTCAGTCTTGGTGGAACGGCCCCAAATTATGATATAAAATTATTTTTGTTTATGACGTTAGTCAGCTTACCATGTATCCAAATAGCTTTGCTTGTCCCAGGCCTAAATGAAGTACATTTCTGTAATGTACTTAAAGTAAGTTTTTCATGCACTTAATTTTGGTATTTAGCTCCCTAATTATCACGGCTAAGTCCTGAAACTCTGAAACATGTATTAGAGATCTCTAGATGTCTTGGGTAGTTTGCAAACTGTGTGTGAATTTACATACCTACTTCTTTTTACATACAAATTTTTATTTTATTTTAAAGTCTTCTGCCTCATCACTGCAAGGCAACTCGCATTACTCCAGCTTTGCAATGAGCTCTAAGAAAAAACGTTTTGTGGTGCGTCTGCATTTATTTGTTTCTGTTATTGGTGTGTATTTGGTAAATTGGTATGCCAGGTTTGTCAGTGCTTTCTTCTAATTTACTTTGTTTGGACGTCTTGGGTGTCCTAGCAAATAACAAAAAAAAACTTTCAAAAGCTTTGTTTTCTATGCCTAAAGGAAAAACAATTCTTCCTTTCATTATCATCGTGGAATGCCTTTGTTTAATTTGTTAGCATTGTTTGTTATCTTAAATTGGCTGACATTTATATGACTACATTGCTAATTGCTACCTTATAATGTGTCCTTCGATCTTATGAAAGTTAATTCAGTAACTAGTATTAGTGACTAATAATATTTGTTTAGCATAAACAAAATGTCTGCATAATGTGTGACATTATAAGTACTTTAACAAAACGTGATTTTTAATTTATTTAGAGTGGTTTGGAGTCGTCTGGTTTGACTAATCTTCTGAATGTTCAGTCAGGTATAACTTGAATTTTATTTATTTTGTGGAAAATAAAACCTGATGTCTTTGCAGTTTGATGTCAGTAGTTCCTCCCTGAAGAGCTTTCATTCCACTGTATGTATAATCTATGTGGTATATTTTTCAGTGCTTAAAATCTTTCCTCTACCCAATTTCTTTGAAATTATATTAAAATTTAATTTAAAAATGAAATTAAAAATCAGTTTTCAAAGCAAATTTTAATGTATCAGCTTTTTAAAAACTTTTTTTTTAGCTTTATAATGTTATTGACTTATTTTTTAATCACATTGAAATGTATGTTTTATGGTGTTTGAAACGTTTGCATGATTACATTTCCCATTTTAATAAGCTGTCAGTTTTACTCAAAACTCTATTCATATCTGTTCATTTGATTGTTTGTCACCACATACTGTAATGTCATTAAGTATAGTTTCATGAACAATTTTCTAACTTGATATTTGAAGTCTTTTGTATAATAAGAATGTAAATATCTGTTTTCCTCCACGGAACACCTTAATGACCATTACTCATAAGATTCAAACTACTTATGCGTTCTATTCTTCTGCATGGCATAGACTAATCACATTTGCCGGAAGTTAATCATATGCTTTCTTCATTTTAGAGCTCAGTGTATAATGACCTTCACAGAAAGCCTGCTTCTCTCAAGAAAAAACCTGACCTACTGGTCAGTGCTTATAATTTCAATAAATGTGTATAGAGAATCTATATAATTAATCTAAAATGAATGTCGTTAAACATATTTGCACTTTTTTTGGGTGCCTGTTGATGTTTTTTGTCTCATTATATTTTTTTGTACAAAGTTTCAGCCTTTTCATTTGAGTGCTTTTTCAAATATTCTCACCGTAGACGGGGTTGTATTTCAACCAAAGGAAATATAGCAGTCTAAAGACCTCTAAACCACCTCCTTCATTCTTATCTACTGCCTCCACCCATCAGCCCATCAGGGTTTGTTTTTTGTTCTCTCTCTCTTGTCCACATACACTGTCTCTATGTGGAAAAACTATTGTAGCATGTCAACAGTTAGTTAGTCATAGTTGTTACAAGTAGTTAAGAGTATTTGTCAGAGTATAGGTGTTGATGCATTTTTGTGCATGCAAGTGCAGCACTGAGCAAAATTATGTGCATAGAAGTAATTTTTAAAGCAAAAATTCCTTTAAACTATGAAATTAAATGTTTTCTACATGAAAATGTCCAGAGGCAGACAGTAGTAAAGTATTTTTACATTGCATAAGCACATTTTTTCCAGCGTCTGTACTGTAGTACAGTAGAGAAGTATTTATTTTACTCAAGTAAATTTAGAGTAGCTGTATTTTATCCTTAGCTGTACATTGTCTTTGCAAAAGCTGTACTTCACTACATTCCAAAGTATAATATTGTACTTTTTTTGCTGCACAGTTTCAATTTAAATTTCATTTAATGCGTAATTGTTATAAATCTAGTACTTTCATACTTTTACTCAAATAAAAGTACTTGAGATTTTTACTTGATTACAAGTAAGAGTTCTAGTTTTACATAAATTTTACGTAAAAGACCAACAACTTTTTTAAATGAAACGAAGTGCAGTATATTATGAATGTACATTATGCTTTGGAATGTTGTGACGTAAAAGTTTTTCCAAGGAAAACACTTCTGATACAGTAGATACTATTTACATTTGCTTGAGTGAAATACTTCACTAATGTCAACCTCTGAAAATGTCTATAAAGAGCAGTAATCAGCAAAACAATATTGGTATTTGGCATGGCAATTGGTTGTCTTTAAAAATAGACCCTTAGTTATTTTTGCAGTTTTATTAGAATTTGGGTGGTAAATTTCACTCAAAAAAAAAAATTTGACTGATTTTTTTTGTTAGCCCCTGATCTACTGAACTGGTGTATCAGGAACTATTACCACTTCTGTAATTTGCTCTGGAAAAGGATCTTTGCCGAATTCCATGAACGTCTGAAAAGTGGACTGTTACTTTATCTTCTGACTGTTACTTATTTACTTAATTGCTTTTTTTTATTTTTTATTTTAAACATTTTCACAGACCCAATTATGCCTAATACCCAATCATATCCAAGATGAAATAAAAATTAAATATCCAAAGCCTTTTATGTTGTACTTTATCATTCATAATTGCTCCCTATCCCTTAAAGGCTTCCAGCACTACCTCTACAGGCCTGATGCGTAGCTACAGCACGGTCAGTCTCTCCTTAAATGCCTTTGCATGTAGAATTGAATGTAATTGGTAATGTGCTGTTAAATAAAGGAGACGTTTTTTCTGAATAGTGACTGTATGTCCTTAGGCCTCAATATCTGATACTGTTCTTTATGGGCCATGTGGTTCCAGAGCTGTAAGTTTTGCAAATTCCAGTTTTAAGAGTTTCAATATGGAATAATTTATTAGTGAAATTAGTGTTTTCGTAGTATAAATGTTCTCGTAATTAATGTGCTTTTCCACACACACTTCTTTTATCCCCAATTCCAAAGTTACCTCTTTCAACTGACAAATAGTTACTGTACAGTCACATACTGTAATTGAGCAGACATGGCAAAACACTTGACTCCTATAAGCGGGTGTTTCTGTTTACTGTTACTGAGACAGTAAGGAATATTTTTTATAGTGACCTTATTGAGAATGTGTTACAAAGTAATGTTTTGGTGTGCCTTAAAATATTTTGCTTGATAGTCATTTTTTAAATTCATTTTTACTTGATAGTGCCATTCTGTTGTAGCCCAAAATATTTTCTTGCTGTTGTAACTAATATTTTGCAAAAAGGTAAATTTCAAATTATACTCATTGTACTGAAATTAATGTTTGATAAACAACTGTCATTTAAATGCATTGTTCTTGAACACTGTGACTGAGATTAAAAATCCTAGCAAAAACTTTGCATTTGTGCAGGTACCGATTCAAATTGACTTTGTATACTTAGGATAATCTTCATCTTTTTGTATAAAGTCAATTTTCTGAATGTACAGTACAACATTAATAATTGTTGTATAGACATTATTTACCAAATAATTAAACGCTTTAATGAACAAAAATTTTCGAATCGTCTAAAAGAAGGTCCCACTTTGGAGACTCTGAATTGGGCTGCTTGTGTTCACAGACGTCTGAATGCAGCGGTTGCTCTTCTGGTGCTAGTTCGACCCGCAGTAGTCCAGTGGTAAGCACTTTGCACCATTCATTAACTACCTCAAAGCAAACCAGTATGTGGCTGTACATTACACATCTCTTCAATATGTGGGAGTTGATGTGGCTTTTTGTCTGTAAATGGCACAAAGCTTTAGCTTGGTCAAGATGTGTATAGTGTCCATAGTTTTTTTTTTTTTTTTACTTTCTCTCAAAACTAATTGCCCATTAGACTTAGCATATCATAGTAGCTTCAAAGATTATTTGCTTGGCGTAAAATTAATTTTATTACACAAATAATTTTGAAAACAATTCAAAAACAGGGGAAGAGGTTGCTCAGTGTTTAAGGTGTTGAACTGTTGATCAGAAGATTGTGGGCTCGAATCCCAGCACCACCAAGTTGCCACTATTGAGCCCCTTGTTAAGGAGCTTAGGACTGCTTAGTTGAGAAAAATAAGATAGGACGCATAACATTATGACCACGTTAGTAATATTGTGGTGTCCCTTTTGATGCCAAAACAGCCCTGTCCTGTCAGGTTATGGACTATAATAGACCCCTGAAGGTGTGCTGTAGGTGTGATTCAAAGATGTTAGCAGCAGATCCTTTAAGTCCTGTAAGATGTCATTCAGAGAATCAGAGTTTGGGGCTTCCTTTGCTTCACACATGCATCAGTGAGCCTTGGCTACCCATGGCCCTGTTGCTGGTTCACCACTGTTCCATCCTTGTACCACTTTTGCTAGATACCGACCACTGCAGACCAGGATCATCTCACAAGAGCTGCAGTTTTGGAGATTCTCTGACCCAGCCATCTAGCCATCAATTTGGCCCTTGTCAGCCTTGCTCAAATCCTTTTGCTTGCCCAGTTTTCCTGCTTCCAACACATCAACTTTAAGGACAAAATGTTTACTTGTTGCCTAATATATCCCACCCACTAACAGGTGCTGTGATGACGAGATAATCAGTTATTCACTTCACCTCTTAGTGGTCATAATGTTAGGCTTGATTGGTATACGTTCTATTTTAGTTTTGGGGCATTAACTAAGAAACATGCTTTTATATAGAATCTTTAGGTTTGTTTAGAAGTATGTGTTTATACACGCCAAGACCACACCTGGGGACAATTTAAATGGATTGCATTTGCTTCCCGATTTTTTTTCAGTAGTCGACTAATGCTAGCATATTTTTTTTTAAATCTCCAAGTCCTTGTCTGATGACGATTCTTCTAGCACTACATCTCAGGATCACATCAGCAACGGAAGGAGGGGTAGTGTGGTGAGCTGTGACCCCACATTCAATTCTTTAAACTCAACAAACTTAATACATTTGTTTTTGTTTTCCTGTTCATGTAAATGTTCCTGTTCATGTACCTTGTAGTCATCTGAACTTTCTGGTATAAGCGAGACTGCTGCTGACTATTTCAGCCGTACAAACCGGAGAGGTAGTATTATTTCTGACCTAGATGATCTGAGCATCCCAGATTTGGACATTGTAAGTTATTGCATTGTGACCTGCTGCATGTTCTCGTTAATGTGTGTCTAACAAAAAAGTGTGCCTCATGGCTAAAGCATTTTTTCCCTTTTTTTTAATGTATGTGGTGACCTGTAAAGTTTTTAGCTGCATAATCTTTTTGTATTCATAATTACATGTTAACATGCAATATGCCAAGAGACTTATACCACATTTTGCCCTGCAGTAATAAGAAATGCTGTGTTTTGAAAAACGGTGTCTATGTTCTATAAATGTTGAAACCGTTTTGATGCATTTAACAAAATCACTAAACAAACCCCAGTCTATTTCCATTTTTGCAGGTAGAAAAACGAGATTTAAATTTTTTTTTTATTAAAAATATTTTAATTCCTTTTTCTTTTTTCCTCTAGTTGGATGAAAAATGTGACAAGCAGTACTCTGATTCATTCAGTCGGGTAAGTATATAAACAGTGATGCTGTTTGGTTGAGGTGGCTGTTGTTAATAATCATTGTTCTTGGCCTATGTTTTCACACCTGTTTTCACACATGTTTTCACACCTAATTCATTTGAGCCCTCCAATTGCTCTCGGAGCGGTTCAGCATGTATGTGAACAAACCAGATGGACCCAAAAGCAGAACGGTGTAGGTGTGGTAGCTTGTTCAATTTTGATTATTCTCCAATATACAATAAATTTCCATGAATCAGGAGTATATTGCCCCTTTTTTCAAAAAACTTTAACTTGACCTTGTAACAGTTACTCAAAGACTTGAACCCGGATGTGGTCCAATGGCTCTAGAGCAGGGGTCTCCAACCTTTTTGAAACTGAGAGCCACTTCTTTGGGTGGCAATTAATGCCAAGAGCTACCAGTTCGGTATTTACTTCTGAAATAATAACTTTGCTCAATTTACCTTTGTTATTATTTATAATTAATGTTCTACATATATGTGAAGACGCTGATTGTGGTAATGATTTCTCACAATAATTATCAGCAATGATTGAACAAGGTAGGAAACAGATAAATAGCAATATGCCACACTTTGTTTCTATAAATCTTTATAAGTAATTATATTTTCAAATTTACATTAATGCAGGCCTGATTTAAAAAAGAATAGCAACACAAAATATAGATGCAGCTCACTGGTAAGTGGTGCTATGGTGGGCTATTTTTAAAACGGGCTCGTGGGCTACTCATGTGGTCCTTGCGGGCTACCTGGTGCTCGCTGAGGGCACCATTTTGGTGACCCCTGCTCTAGAGCGTGTTCCAAGGAAAAACCACCCCCAACGTCACTATGATCCCTTCGCAACTAAACCAACGCAACATCACTGCAGCCTCACCACGCAACCTAATGCAGCAATAAAGAAACAGAGTTTCAGCTACCTAACCCTAATAAGTACGTTTCTCCCTTGTATTAGTGCTTGTAATTATAGTACATTAGATCGCTAACTAATTTTGGTTTAATATCAGAAACGTATTCTCTTTAGAATTTTTTTTTTACACTCATTCAGCGCATAAATCTTATTAAAGTAATTGACAACAAATGCACTAGTAAAAGATTGTAAACGAATGATCTCAGGTGCTATTCTGCTTAGAGATGCTTTATATTAACTATAATTATAATTAGTAATTGTAGGTAACTAACCATTTATGTGCTCAGCGCACCTTTGCTGCAGGTGTGTGTGTGTGTTTGCGAACGCCACTGAGCCACGCTGAGCACTAAATAAATGCTCTTACCTTCATTAAATCTGAAAATATTAGTTCTGTATTTCCGTGCATAAATAACGCTGATATTGCGTTACATGTTAGATTGATAATGTTACTAAAACACGAGGCAGCCACGGGGGCATAAACTTTCAAGATTCAAGAACATTTATTGTCGTTTCTTCATATACAGCTGTTGCAATACACAATGGAACGAAACAACGTTTCTCCAGGACCATGATGCTACATATAACACAGAATTATACAAAACAGAACAACACACAGTCACATAACACACAACAGGACAACAAAGAGCTACGTGTAAAACAAGAGTGCAACAAGTACAGACTATGCAGAACGGACAGTACATACAATACGCTACGGGACAACATAGAACAGCGCCAACGGTTGTGCAACAAATGGCAAATGTACTAAATAATGATGGCAGTTAAACTAGCAGCAATTATTTAGCACAGTAAAGTGTCTAGTGTAAACATTAGCAGCATTGAATCAGTAGATAGATGATTGGCAGATTCAGAGATGATGGTTGTGAAACAGAATTCCAATGACCGTGTTCAGTGTTAACGTGACTGTGCATGAGTGTGAGTGTTTTCCGAGTGTTTGAGTTCGTGTTGAGAAGCCTGATGGCTTGTGGGTAGAAACTTTTGGACAGTCTAGTTGTAGCAGCCCGATTGCTTCGTTACCTTTTTCGAGACAGCCGGAGGGTGAAGAGTGTGTGATCGCCAACAATGCTGCGGCTTTCCCTCTATCCATAATAGAGGACAGGATAGGGGAGAGAATCCCCGATGAGCTATGCTCACTTATGCACTGTAGGGACTTGCGGGCCGATACAGTGCAGTTCCCAAACCAGACGTTAATACAGCTGCTCAGGATGCTCTCGATGGTCCCTCGATGGCCAGGATGGGGGGAGGGAGATGTGCTTTCCTCAGCCTGCGTAGGAAGTAGAGGCGCTGCTGGGCTTTCTTGCTGATGGAGCAGGTGTTTAGTGATCAGGTGAGGTTCTCCGCCAGGTGAACACTGAGGAACTTGGTGCTCTTGACGATCTCCACGGAGGTTCCGTCGATGTCCAGGGGAGAGTGGTCTGACTGTGCTCTTCTGAAGTCAACAACCATCTCTTTGGTTTTGCCTACATTCGGAGACAGGTTGTTGGTTCCACACCAGGAAGTTAGCTGTTTCAGCTCCTTTCTGTATTCCGGCTCGTCGTTCTTGCTGATGAGACCCACGACGGTCGTGCCATCGGGCGAACTTGATGTAATTCGAGCTGTGAAATCGCTGCACAGCCGTGCGTCAGCAGTGTGAACAGCAGGGGACTGAGCTTGCAGCCTTGCGGGGATCCTGTGCTCAGTGTGGTGGTGCTGTTCCCGATCCGGACTGACTGAGGTCTCTCAGCCAGTAAATCTAGGATCCAGTTAAAGAGGGAGGTGTTCAGGCCCAGCAGGATCAGCTTCTCGATCAGATGCTGAGGGATGATTGTGTTGAATGTTGAACTGAAGTCTATGAACACCATTCGTACATATGAGTCTTTATTGTCCAGGTGGGAGAGGGCCAGATGGAGGGTCGTGGCGATGGCGTTGTCCGTAGAGGTGTTTGGACGATACGCAAACTGCAGAGGGTCCAGTGAAGGTGGTAGCTGGTTCTTGATGTATCTCATGACGAGCCTCTCAAAGCATTTCATCACAATGGGTGTGAGTGCGACGGGACGATAGTCACTGAGGACTTCTTTGGTATAGGGATGATGGTGGTGGACTTGAAACACGTAGTAACAACAGCGCTGCTCAGGGAGATGTTAAAGATGTCGGTGAAGACATCCGCTAGCTGGTCTGCGCATTCCCTGAGCACCCTGCCAGGAATGTTGTCTGGGCAGCGTAGAAGTCGTTCAGCACATCTGGGAGGGAGGCCTCGCCGTCAAAGACTGGTGATGTCTTGTAGTTGGTGATTGCCTGGATCCCCGGTGCCGTGTGTCTCTGCTGTCGTGGAAGTGACTGGATTTTCTGAGCGCGTGCGTGCTTCGCCTCTGATGGCGCGGGACAGTTTGGCTCTTGCTGTTCTTAGGGCCGTCTTTTCCGCTGCTCTGAAGGCGGAGTCTCTCGCCTTTAGCAGTGCACGCACCTCTGCAGTCATCCACGGCTTCTGGTTGGGACATGTGGTGATGGACTTGGAGACTGTCAAGTCATCTGTGCACTTGCTGATGTAGCTGGCCACTGATGCAGTGTACGCCTCCAAGATAGTTTATTCGCAGTTGGTTGCAGCCTCCCATGAACGTATTCCAGTCACTGCACCCGAAACATCCTACATCGAAGAGATGGATCCTGTTGGCCAGGTTCTCACCTGCTTCAAAACTGGTTTTGAGCGGCTAACGAGTGGTCTGTATGCTGTCATTAGCATAACAGAGATGTGGTCTGAGTATCTGAGATGGGGGCGGGGCTGCGCCGTGTAAGCGCCGTGTTTGTGTAAACGAGGTCCAACGTGTTTTTCACTCTCGTCGCACAGTCCACATGCTGATAACATTTATCAGCCTAGTTAGGCTAGTTGCTTTGTTTTCCAACTTCCCTAAACATCCAACAAAACTAAATGGTAACAGTGCGAGCAGCGAGTTGCCAGGTTGATGTGAAATCCTCATCGTGTGATTTGTTGATTATACTATTAAATCACTGTGGGACTTTCCTATATACAGTGCAGACCAGCGCGAGCATGAGCTGTGTTGCCAGATTTCTGTTAAAGCCTCATCGTGTGATTTGTTGATTATCACAGATTTACCACAAGCTTTATTTAGACGGTTATATTTAGTGGTTAGTGGTAAATATTTATATATAGTATTCTAGAATGATTGCTGAAATATAAATAGCATTGTGAAAAATTTACAAAACACAGTTATGTCTTACAATTGTTTATTTCTAAAAATCCATACATAATTTTACATCAAACCCCCCCTTCCCCCTAAAACAAAAATGTTTTGTTTTTGTGTTGTAGGTTTAGGGGTAGGGGGATCGAATGTATAATTTGCACACTATAAAATCCATTGCACCTATGTGAGGATTATCCTCACTAAGATAGCTGTGTTTGTGCGTCCGAGAGAGAACGAGAGAGACAGTGAGAGAGTCTATTACAGTGAGGCCTCGACTTACGAGTGACCCAACTAACGAGTTTTTTGAGATACGAGTCGTCTCTCGGCCGATTTTTGGCTTTGAGCTGCGAGCTAAACTTCGTGTTACGAGCCGGCTTCTGTTGGCGGCGTGAATGTCACAATGAACGCATCCATGCATAACCCTAACCCTAACCCTAGTATCATGGTCCTGGAGAAACGTTGTTTCGTTCCATTGTGTATTGCTACAGCTGTATATAATGTAACGACAGTAAAGCTTCTTGAACTTGAACTTTATATCAGTCGTCAGGTTATAAACATAAACAGCATCATTTTGGTTCCGGAGTGGCTGCTGCGTGCGTACTGCCACGCCGCCATCTTGGATCTTTTAATTATGAAACGAATATACAGAACATCTCCTTGAAAGCGCTTAGAACAGGGATATGTTCAGGCAGTTGTCATAACTGCACCTTTGCTCTGTGAAGACTATTTGCTGATGCCTCTTACTGATGTCCCTGGCTGTTTCATGACTTTTTTTTTTCAGGACATTCCAAATTGTTTTATTTATGCTTCCCTCCTAATAGTGATTTATCCTTTTTAACAGTAACTGGTTGGGTTAGGGCTTAAGCCAAAAGCCAGAGATGCTAAATAAAGAGATAAAATGGCTTAAATAATCAATCTAACAGTACACACCGCACACTACACACTAAAAGAAGCTTCTATTGCATTAAGTATGCTCGCATTTATTTTGATCACTTGAAGTATGGGTGGATTCAACCAAAGTGTACCATGTTCTAAGTTGTTTAACACCTACATTTATATCATGATTTACAGATGAGAATATCAGGAAATAAATGTTGAAATACTAAGCAGTTGTAACTGTAGGTATATAAATCTCTTTTTAGAGGTGCCTATGAAAGACAACACTTTGGGGCTTATTTTATCCTTTTGCAGGCACTTTTATCACTCTTTACATAATTGTTCAACCCAGTCTAGTGTTAGGACTTGGATTGAGATGCTTTCTGTTCCTGGTGCCTTCTGCTGCCACTCGCTGCCGTTTTCCTCACATTGCTCCCTGAAATGATGAATGTGTTTTCCACGCCATTACTCGATGTATTCATACTGCTTGTAGGAAAATGTTCAGCTTTACATCCCTGGGTGTTCATTACTGATGATCTCACCTGGTTTCATAACACTTCTACTGGACAGAATACTGCTGCTAAATTTCAGTAGTAAAACTCACTCCCACCTGTCCTTATTATTGACCTTCCTCCACATGCTTCTGCTCTTCAGATGAGGCTGGGGTAAGAAATCGATGCTTTGTAAAGCACAGACAGTAGATTGGTGCCATTGTTTACTGGCAGTTCTTTGCTGATGGCATTGCTGGCCATCGTTCAATGTCAAAGAGAAGATGTGCAATGTGCAATGAATCTTTCATCAGCTGCATTAAATTTCCTGACCTCCTTGGCGTCTATAGTCCTCAGCCTTTTTTGTGCTATTTCAACCTAAGAGCACATTTTGAAACCCCAGACTGCTTTGAAAGCTTTGCATGGTACAAGCCTTTCTGATACAGTTATAATTACTTTGTGGCATTTGCTATGCTATATTTTTCTTCTGTTCGCTCACTTTAAACGCATTCTTCACCCTTGCCCTAAACTTTTCCACAGGTACTGTGCGTTAAAATGCAGCAGCTCCATTTACACAATGACTGTAGTGGTGGAAAATTCTACATAGTCAGTTTATAATGTATTGGATTATTTTTAACCCAGTTCGCAGTTTTAGCAAGTTGCCTTGTTTCTTTTGTTTAATGTGGGGCAATGATTTGACCTTTCTCAAACTGTAACAGCTTTAGCATGAGCACAGAATATGTATTCTGACATGTTTGTTTAAGAAATGAGAAGCTATTCTCTGAATCTGAGATTTTAAGAACTTAGTGCCAGCTTAAATATATTAAACATTGCAGTAATTATCCAATGAAAGTCGCTTACCCATTTGCTTAGTAGTTAAACCCCGGTGGTGACACTTTTTCTTGGCAGGCGCTGTACATTGCGCTGTACTATACACCCTGTGTTTTCAGGGCGTGTAAAACCATCTGTTAATCTGTCCAAGATTCTATTTAGTGTTTCATGGTTGGATTTACTATACATGGAATTAGGGTTGGAACAGTTTCAAAATCTAAACGGTTCATATGCTGGTTACAAAGTCAGATGTCAAATAGATTTCCCAATAGCATTTTTCCTGTATGCCATTCACAGAGATGGTTATTCGCTTGTTCCGCTTCAGGAATTCAAAGCCTAATTATCTGTTGTCTTTTTTCCGGCTGTATATTTATTTATGCATTCTATTTAAATGTATGTACTGTTGTGTATTCTAGCCATCATCTCGATGTGCCACTCCAGGCCTGTCTGCTGTCACACTGGCCTCTCTTGGGGGTACTTCATCCAGACGAGGCAGTGAGGACATGTCCAGTATTGGCGACCCAGAGGCCTCTCTATGCGATCTGAGGGTAAGGCATAATATTTGAATTCTCTTTATTAATAGTTCTTCAATTACTATATTTTGTATGGAAACTTACTCATGGCTAATACTGTTTTTAAAGGGAACCTCTAATTCTTTTGTAGATTTTCTAGCATGTTTAGGTATCTGCTGTGTCTGCCTGCTCAGAAATATTGAAAAACGTATACACCCAGTTTGTTATACACTGTCTAAGCTTAAAAATGTATCATCCAGCTTCTTGTTTCAAATTGAAAGAGTGGACAAATACTTGCTTGTATGTGCGAAACATTTTTTACCAGACTGCTTTTCAAACCTCGGCCAATACGAAGCTGGACTCGCATGGAAATTTTAGAGGATGGAGCTTGTTTGATATATAATTCTTGTCTGTTCCTTTTGGTTATGGCGGCAGCCGTAACTTTTAAGTCTTTAAAATCTCGCTTTGTGTTCCGCTGTAGTCCAGGTAGCATGTATGTGGAGAATCCTACCTGCTTGTTGGGCTTCTGGCGCACCACCTATTTTGGCGTCTTCCAAATGCTGTAAATGTAATGGACAACATGCTGTCTATTCCAAAGGATGAAGGCGATTAAGGTGGAAAAATAAGTTGATTGTTTTTCCGCTCTTTGTCTGGACATTTATTTATGAAAAGCTTACACGCAACAGTGATCTCATGTTGGTGAGACACAATAAAACATTTGTTTCCTTTATTACTTACGATCTCCTCAATTCCCAATTCACTCATTTTCACACATTTTCGCAGATCTCGACGACAAGGTAACTAGTAATTTCCATCGCTATGTAATAAAACAGCGCAAGAAACACGGCTATGCGTTAAGTCAGATCGGAAATATGAGTGAATTCACCAATGAATTTCGATATGGATGGAAATAAAACAATAAATTCAAAATGTGCAAAAAATGTGTTAATTAAAACAACAGGACATTGTTACGGCCAAGAGCATGTCTGCACGGCATTTTGTTATGTTTTATGGTAAGGTTCTGTTTCACATGCTCTTTGTGTTCATTCATTAGTCTGCATTCTTTAAGTTAAGTTCATCACGCCTTAATTCTAAGAAGGCACATCTGCGTTGTGTTAAGCTTCATTATGTTGTGTATA
>JAOUQX010000033.1:4595776-4614684 GCA_028566295.1 Liobagrus marginatus
CATGCGCACCTGATTTGTGTTTAAATCCATTATGTTTTGTATAATACGTATACGTATGTTGTTATTGCACATAGTTTGTATGTTGTATGTTTTCATTATAACATGTTAAAAATAAATATTAGTGAATATTGGCTTTATTTTTATTTTTGAAGTAATATTTTTGGTTGTCCGGAACGAATTATCGAAGTTTCTATTCGTTCTTATGGGAAAACATGTATCGGTATACGAATGTTTCAGTGTAAGAGTAAAGTCCCGGAACGGATTAAATTCGTGTCCCGAGGTACCACTGTATAATATATTAAAGGGATTTTTGTTTGCTGTTAAAAGATAATATAGAAGAAGACTAAGGTGAATTTGAGCTTCTTTGCTTTGTTTTTTTTTGTGTAGATGTGCCCTGTTAAGTTGATTTGTTTAGTTATTTAATAGTTCTAAATGTCTACTCCTAGTTTTAGCTCTGAATCGTACTTGTAATGACTACATTAATCATTAAAACACAAAGCATAAAAATGGCCAGACCAGAGCGCTGTCCACAGGTAAGCCATTCTGAAATGTAAGCCATTTAAAAAAATCTTTTTTAATGTTTAAGCAGTTGCATAAGCATGGGGAAGAATGTCTTCAACAAACTAAAATGAAACAGGTCTATGACAAGAAAACAGAAATTGATTGTGAACATTGTAAGAGGTTTGCAGGAGAAAACCCGAAACAAAAATGACATGGTTTGGTGCATCATTGTGATCATATTGATGATTACCTAATTACATTTTCACAGTACTTGGGGGAGAAAAACAACCTGTTAACCAATCACTTTTCAGCAGGTGGTTAACACAGCTGGTGGTGTTATTTTACCAAAAGTTGCTAAATAATTTTTTTCATCGCTAATCTTTCTGTTGGTGTTCTGCAAGAAATTAATATTCAGGAATATGATTTAACAATGTTGTTCTTTAGAAAGATGGACTGTGCCATTTGACTAAAAACATGCATTGCCCATCTAAAAAAAAAAAAACTGTCACCACCTATATTTAACGAAGAAAATGGGTAAGAGCCTTCCATTGGATAATTACTTTATGGATGATTATATTTCATCTGGCAACAAGGTATTTAACCAAAAAAGATTCATGTCGTAAGACACATCCTGTGGTTGTGTTAAAGATGTGGCTCTGTTTCAGAATGGTCATTTATTGGCATGCATCAAGCAAAGAAAACATCTATTAATATTGCTGAAACTACTAGAATTGGGTTTGGTCGAGGTACTGTCCAGGTATAGTACTGTACCGAATGCTGTCCAACGTGTTGTTAAAAACTCTGAGGTGTCTGAACCGAACAAGACACCTACCCCTGGTTTAGACCGATTTGGCTTAAATCTTGTTACAATTTAATTTGAATTCCAATATCTTAACTTTTAGAATATTCAGTCAAATTATGAATAAGAAATTAAAAAGGACCACCAGGAGTCCTAGTTGAGAGAGAGCAAAACACCTTTATTCGTATAAACAGAAACAGGCTGTTCAGGGGCCCCGGGAGTGGACAATTTCAAATGGTCGAAAAAGCATAGACCTGACAGACACAAAGCGTGTTCAATCAGACATACCTCGACCAAATGTTCACCTTGGTCTTGTATACAAATAAACATCCTTCAAATTTGTTTTTACCCAATTTCTCATGCACCTTTCCCATAACAAATGTTGGTCTCAGTTTGTCTTATCGGGAGAATTTTTACCATTCTTACAATTCATACAATTCTTGGTTTTTCCTCTTTCTGTTTACGTCAAAAACCTCTAATATTTTTTATACAAATTGTCTACTTCCTAATGTTTTCAAAATTAAATGTCTATCTCATTGATTATAAAATCGGTCTGGGAACGGTCATATTATTCAATATTTATTTTGGGAGCGTTTTTAACATCTGGTCTATATATGGTCATTTCCATATTTAACCGGGGATTCTCTAGACTTTTTTGACCACTGGATGTCCCTCTTCCTTCACGTTTCTGCCTTGTAAATAACCTTGATTCTTTGAACTCAGTTTAGGGTTATTGCTCTCATGTTCTTTTATAAATTTTCATTATTTTTATACTTCTATAAAATCATGGAGTGTATTTTTAATGGCTATACTGATTTGAGCCTTCTAAAATAAAACTCTTAGGTTGATTATACTGATTCTAGTGTAAAGGGAAAATATTGTGAATAGCAAACTGAACATTGTTTTCTAGCACATTCTAACCAGACATACACATGCACTGAGATTGGAAGCAATAAGGAGTAACTCTTATTGTATGTGCTCCAACTGGAGAAAGCAAGGACGTATGCAGGAGAAGAATTTCAGCACGACCTTCAACCCGCTTTGGCAATAGCAAGAAAAGAGGGACTCCTACCTCTTGTACCACACACACACAGCCACGAACCTGTCGTTTAAGAGCTGTATAAAATAGACTGCTGTAACACATATAACTCGACTCACAGACACCAGTCCGGACAGACTCACTTTACACTCTAGTGTTTTAATAAGTTATTCTTGTTGCGATAGGACTCCGCTGTGTTCTCTGCAACTAAGAAGCTTACTTTGAATTGTAGATTATTAAAAGCAAGACTTCTATGACACTAGTGTCATAGAGTATGTTATGTATTTTTGTAAGATTAAAGTATACAAGATTAATTTGCTGATTAAATATGATGACTACTCATCTAAAAGCTATTCTTTTCTACTTAGTATTTAGTACCTACTACCTGCTATGCTAATTCTGGTAATTTTATTTATGCATGTGTTAAAGTTTATATAAATGTGTGTTTCTTATATAAAAATGTCTTCTCACTATTTCTGCAGAATTTGTTTCTTCACATAGCTTTCTCTGGCCTGGTTTAGTCTGAGACTAAATTCACTAACAGCAACTTCTAATCTTTAGTTTACACTGGACTAACAGGTACCGTCCTCTAAAAACATGTACATTTGTCTTTTTTTCAACAAGGGCAAAAGGTTATAGAACCTCATATATTAATTTACCCCTATGACTACCTGGGCCTGGCTCAATTGACCAACAAACAAACAAAGCAAAAATGTTTTGTTCCCTTATCTAAATGACGCCTGTTATATGGTTATTTTAACACATCTGACTCTAGTTTGAACATATCTCTGCGTTCTACCATTTCTTGCTATGGCTTGCTTATGAATTTATTATGGTTTTAAAGGTATCTTATAGTATTATGTTCTTAGTTTTGGAGAATATTTTCTCTCCAACATACCCCCCCTCTGAGGCTTTTTAAGAAATCGTCATCATATGTTATCTCTTACTTTTTTCACCCTTCAACGAGAACACCACGACGTCAATCTATTGCTCATTCTCAAAAAAAAAAAAAAAAAAAAAAAAAAAAGCTAGGAGTGGGCGAACAACCCGCCAAATTAAATGAAAGGGAGAATTCCCACTCTGCCCGAATTCATGCACTACAGTGACATGTATCACTGTAACAGGAATTCAGCTCTGTGCGGTAAGACTCGCGGTGGTGGCGTCTGTATTTACATGAACACGGAATGGTGAAAGAACTCTGCTGGTCTCTAAATACTGCTCATCGCCCGTGGAGTTTGTGAATGTTCAATGTAGGCCTTTTTACATTCCACGGGAATTCGCAACTGTTTTCATTGTCGGAGTGTACATTCCCCTAAAGCGCTAATGCTAAAGAGCCTTTATGTGTTCTACGGGGCTATTAGTGATCTGCAGAATGCACACCCTGACGGACTTTATTATCGCCGGAGATTTCAACCATGCAAATCTCAAATCAGTTCTCCGTAAATTTTATCAGCATGTGGACTGTGCGATGAAAGGGGAAAACACGCTGGATCTTGTTTACACAAACATCCTTACAATGCTTACCGGGTGAAGCCCCGCCTCTCATAACATGTCCGTTATGCTAATGGCAGCATACAGACTACTCGTTAGGTGCTCAAAACCGGTTCTAAAGCAAGTGAGAACCTGGCCACAGGAGCCATCTCTGTTCTACAGGACTGTTTTAAGTGCACTGACTGGAATATGTTCAGTGAGGCTGCAACCAACGGCGAATCAACTAACTTGGAGGAGTACACAGCATCAGTGACCAGCTACATCAGCAAATGCACAGATGACGTGACTGTCTCCAAGTCCATCACCACACGTCCCAACCAGAAGCCGTGGATGACTGCAGAGGTGTGTGCACTGCTAAAGGCAAGAGACTCCACCTTCAGAGCAGCGGACAAGACGGCCCTAAAAACAGCAAGCAGAAAATCCACAGCCACTTCCACGACAGCGGAGATGCACGGCGCATGTGGCAGGGCATCCAGGCAATCACCAACTACAAGACACCTTCACGCGATGGCGACGCCTCCCTCCCAGATGAGCTGAACAACTTCTACGCTTGATTTGAAGCACAGAACAACATAGCGGCGAGAACCACCATCTCTCCTCCCAATGACCAGGTGCTCCGTCTAACCAGTGCTGATGTGAGGAAAATTCACTACCCACGAAAGTCTGATGGTCCAGACAACATTCCTGGCAGAGTGCTTAAGGAATGCGCAGACCAGCTAGCGGATGTCTTCCCCGACATCTTCAACTCTCCCTGAGCAGCGTTGTTCCTACATGTTTCAAGTCCACGACCATTATCCCTGTACCAAAGAAGTCTTCAGTGTCCTGCCTCAACGTCTATCGTCCCGTTGCACTCACACCCATTGTGATGAAATGCTTCGAGAGGCTCATCAAAACAGAAACAGCTCAAGAAACAGCTCAAGAAACAGCTCATTTCTTGGGTTTTAGCCAACAACCTTTCTCTGAACATAGACAAAACCAAAGAGATAGTTGGTGACTTCAGAAGAGCATAGAGCGACCGCTCTCCCCTGGACCCCACCGCAACCTCCATGGAGATTGTCAAGAGCACCAAGTTCATCGGTGTTCACCTGGCAGAGAACCCCACCTGGTCACTAAAGACCTGCTCCATCAGTATGAAAGCCCAGCAGCATCTCAACCTCCTACACAGGCTGAGGAAAGCACATCTCCCTCCCCCCACCCTGACCATGTTCTATAGAGGGACCATCGAGAGCATCCTGAGCAGCTGAATCACCATTTGGGTTGGGAACTGCACCGTAATGGACCTCAAGTCCCTACAGCGGATAGTGAGGGCAGCTGAGAGGATCATCGGGGTTTCTCTCCCCTCTATCATGGACACCTCACGCTGCATCCGGAAATCCACCAGCATTGTTGCCGACCACACACACACACTCTTCACCCTCCTGCCGTCTGGAAAAAGGTACCGAAGCATTCGGGCCACTACAACTAGACTGTCCAATAGTTTTTATCCACAAGCCATCAGGCTCAACACGAACTGAAACGCTCGAATAAACACCCACACACTCATGCACCGTCACTTAACACAGTCACTTTAAATACTGTGAACACGGTCATTGGAATTCTGTTTCACAACATCATCTACTGATCCATTAGATGCTGCTACTGCTTACCCTAGCCACTTTATTGTACTAAATTATGCTGCTAGTATAACGAAATGCTGCTATAATTATTTAGTACATTGCCATATGTTGCGCAACCACTATGATGGACGTTCTATGTTCTTTGTTGTATGCATCTGTCCCGTAGCGTATTGTATGTACTGTCGGTTCTGCAGTGTCTGTACTTGTTGCGCCCTGTGTTGCACGTAGCTCTTTGTTGTTTTGTTGTGTGTTATGTGACTGTGTGTTGTTCTGTTTTGTGTGACTCTGTTATATATATATATATATATATGCATATATATTCAAATGCAGTAGCTAAGGCATTGATCACGGTCGGGAATACCGGAGTAGATTGAAAGTGATAATGGTAATTATCTATATATTTTATACAATTCCTGAATCGGGCATTACAAAAGGTGAGTGAATATTTAGGATTCAACCTAAAACAACACTGTGCATACCACCGGTGGCATATATCCAGTGGTGGCACTGTGGGGAGAGAAAAACGGCACCTTAAAAAATAAATTGGCTACATGCTATGCTGAAACTGGATTGTCATGGGTTAAAGCACCCACTGTAGTGTTGATGCACATGAGAACACGAGCGCGGAGAACTAACATGAGTACATCGATGAATACGAAACATGAGCCATTTGGGCAGCGGATTTGCAGTGAACTTTGTGAGGAAGCAGCTTTCCACCTTCACCTTCCCCTGGAAGAAACTCTACTCTGTCAGAGCTCACTGACAACGGTGTAGGAAAACAACATCTTTGGGAAAGAGCCTACGGTGATATCAAAGACTAGTTACAATCGTGTAAAACGTAGTGTAGTGTAATAGTAAGTAATAGTGTAAGTAATAGTGACTTGTAAAAAGTAATAACAGACTGGAAAAGTAAAATCATCCTACAAAAGTGCACTCTATTTGCAGTCCGTCATAACGAACAGACCAGTTGAAGATCACCTGCAAGGCACGAGAAAGGTAGCCACATAGTTCACACACGAACACACAGGCACAGATGACATCATAAAGACAATATAGAACAGTTGAGTAGGGCCACTGTTTCCCCCGAACCAGCGGCTGAGTTCATACGAGTGATATGGGCAAGTTGGAACCTTGCTAAGGTAGGAGGACTGCATCTGTACTCCAAGCACCAATGAGTATTCTCCCTCATAGTAGTATATGATTACTAAAGTTAAGAGCTTCTTCCCCCTGATAAGGGAGGTGGGTACGTGACAAACACATGAAGTGAACACACACACACGAAAAATTATAAAAGCGGAGATAGATACTATTCGGGGGTTACGGCTTTTCTTTTGTGTTTTATCTTAAACCCTGTCTGCCTTGTTCTTGTTCAGACAAAGTAAGTGAATTTCCATGATGTGTGTGCAGTTTGCGATTTTAATGTTATTTTCACACAAAAAAAGAATGACGGATTATAAAACACCAACAGCCAACATGATTAGCGTGGACGCTTCACTAGCACAAGAGCTAAACACCTTTTATGCTCGCTTCGAATGCTAACAGTGCTAACGGTGCTAGCGTCCTTGCTGACTGCATAAACGCGGACACCATCTCAGAGCACGACGTGAGAACAGCCTTCAGAAGAGGAAACACTAGGAAAGCTGCAGGACCAGATGGAACAGGTCAGATCCTGAGAACCTGCGCTGACCAGCTAGCTCCGGTATTTAAACAAATCTTCAACCTCTGCCTGGAACAGTCTGTAAACCCAGCGTGCTTCAAAAAGTCCACCATTGTTCCTGTCCCCAAGAAACCCCAGCCTGCCTGTCTTAATGATTATCGTCCAGTAGCTCTGACCTCCACTGTGATGAAGTGCTTCAAAAGGTTAGTAAGAGACTTCATCACTAGTTCACTACCAGACACACTGGACCCATTACAGTTTGCGTATCGTTCTAACCGCTCCACTGAGGACGCGATCGCATACTTACGTCACACGGAGCACCTAGACAATCGTAAAGGGAATTATGTCAAAATGTTGTTTGTGGATTACAGTTCAGCTGGAAAGTCACCATGATCCCCTCCATATTCACTTCCAAGATGGAAGTCCTGGGACTCGGCACATCGCTCTGTCGCTGGATCGCTAACTTTCTCACGGACAGACCACAAACAGTACAGGTGGGAAAACACACCTGACCTACACTCACTCTCAGCACTGGTGCTCCCCAAGGCTGCATTCTGAGTCCACTGCTGTACTCACTGTACACACACGACTTTGGCCACTTCTAACTCCACTACCATTGTAAAGTTTGCCGATGACACAGTTGTGGTGGGTCTGATCTCCAACAACGATGAGACGGCCTACCAAAAAGAGATTAAAACCCTGGCGACATGGTGCCAGGAAAACAATCTCCTCCTGAATGTCAGCAAGACAAAGGAGATGATCGTGGACTTCAGTTCAAAGCGTGAGATGAGGAATTACCAACCACTCATCATCAACGGGACCCCAGAGGAGAGAGTGGACAGTTTCCGATATCTTGGTGTCCACATCTCACAAGATCTGTCATGGACACGTCACATCGACCACATAGTTAAGAAAGCCCAGCAGCGTCTGTTCCATCTAGGATGTATTAAGGACTTTAAACTGCCCTCAGGTACTCAGGACTTTCTACACCTGCACCGTTGAGAGCATCCTGACCGGCAGCATCACAGCATGGTTCGGGAACAGCACACAGGAGGACAGACGAGCTCTACAGAGGGTGGTACGATTGGCTGAACGTTCCATCCGCACTGAACTTCCTGACTTGCACCACATATACGAACACTGCTTAACCAGTACGCTTAACCGGTATGCTTAACCGGTATGCTGGGATATGCGGAAAAATAAAACATTTCACTGCATGTATGCGTATGTGACAAATATGATCTGAAAATGTCAGTAATCATTCAGATGTTCAATTACTTTATCATTGTCATATACATATTGATGTACATTTTTAATTTGTAATTAGTAATTACTGTACTTACTGTTAATAGTATTTATACACAATCAACCCCCCGTTTACAATTTCTTTCCCTCACCCCCACTTACAGCAAACGTTCAGTTAGTCATCAAAGCATTTCACTGTATGTTGTACCACGTATAATGCACGTGACAAATAAACTTTGACCTTGAACTTGAACTATGCTATATGCTTACAAAATGCAATACTGCAATATGTAATTTTCGTTGGCCAGACATCACTTCAAGTTCAAGAAGCTTTATTGTCGTTACACCATATACAGCTGTTGCAATACACAGTGAAGCGAAACATCATTTATCCAGGACCATGATGCTACACATAACACAGTCACAGACAACAGGACAACAAAGAGCTCACATACAACACAGAGTGCAACAAGTGCAAATCAAACAGTACCTACAATACGCTACAAGACAGGTAGAAACAACATAGAACATAGTGCCGACGGTTGTGCAACATATGGCAATGTACTAAATAATGATAGCAGTATTTAAGTTAAAATAGCAGCATTATTCAGCACAGTAAAGTGGCTAGTGTAAACAGTAGCAGCATTGAATAGTCGAACAGTAGATGTTATGAAACAGTATTACAGTGACTCACTTTTTTTTAAAGTACACAGCATAATATTTAAAGTGGCTGTGCGACGTAAACTTATGGACCAGTGTTAAAGTGACGGTGCATGAGTGATTTCAGAGTGTTTTAGTTCATGTTGAGGAGCCTGATGGCAGATAAAAACTGTTGGACAGTCTGATGGGGTGGTGAAGAGTGTGTGTGAGGGGTGTGTGTGATCGGCCACAGCGCTGGTGGCATTCCGGATGCAGCGTGAAGTGTAAATGTCCGTGATAGAGGGGAGAGAAACCCCGATGATCCTCTCAGCTGTCCTCACAATCTGCTGTAGGGACTTGTGGTCCGATACGGTGCAGTTCACAAATCAGACAGTGATGCAGCTGCTCTCGATGGTCCATCTGTAGAACGTGGTCCGGATGGGGTAAAGGAGATATGCTTTTCTCAGCCTGCATAGGAAGTAAAGGCACTGCTGGGCTTTCTTACTGATGGAGCAGGTGCTGAGTGAGAAGGTGAGGTTCTCCGATAGGTGAACACTGAGGAACTTAGTGCTCTTGACGATCTCCATGGAGGTTCCGTCGATATCCAGGGGAGAGTGGTCGCTCTGTGCTCTTCTGAAGTCAACAACTTTGGTTTTGTCTACATTCAGAGACAGATTGTTGGCTCCACACCAGGAGGTTAGCTGTTTCATTTCCTCTCTGTATGCTGACTCGTCGATGTTGCTGATGAGACCCACCATGGTCGTGTCATCGGCGAACTTGAGGTAATTCAAGCTGTGTATTGCTGCACAGTCGTGATTAAGCAGTGTGAACAGCCCCTGCTATTTACAAGGCTAAAGCAAACAATGTTAACGAGTGAGGCATTTGAGAAGGGAGCTCCATATGACAGGACAAGTAAGCACTGGAAAGATATAACAGATACAGTGACATTTTACGGACATTTTACATTTTACTGGTGTCGGAGCCAAACGCTAACCTGGCATACACGGTCTAGGGGTGCTCACCAATTCAGCTAAGTTCTGACTATTTCACTTGTACTCTAGCTAATACTACAAACCTTGATCACAGCACATAGGCCAGTGTAAAAATGAAACAAGTCGAAGCATCGTTGAGGAAGAGCGAAACATCAGTTTTATTGCATTACCCAATCATTTAGAGAGCTCTCCAAAGGTAACATACCAAAAAACGCAACCTATTGTACCTAACCACCTATGACTAGCTCCATCTCCAACAGATGAACTGCCTCTGCTGGAAAAGTGCCATCTTATATACTCTTAATTCAGCCGCCCCTTCTTTCTGTGTAAGATATATATATTATATATATACTATATTTTCACCATGACTTGGCATTTTCATTCCTGTTGAAATCCTCTTAAATTCTAAAGGTCAGCACTATCCTTCTTTGGAATTCCCCTTCCGAAAGTCATCTTTTTCCTTATTTGGTCATCTGGTTTCTAAGTTTTTATTTCCCCTTATTTCCAGGTCTTCAAAGTTGACAGTTTATTTGTCACATGTACATTATACGTGGTACAACAAACTGAAATGCTTTGACGACTAACTGTACGCTTGCTATAAGTGGGGGGGTGAGAGTGTTGCTATGAATAGTTGTTGGATATCAGACCCATCACAACTGTGTCATCAGCAAACTTTACAATACTGGTGGAGTTGGTAGTGGCCAAACAGTCATGCGTGTACAGCGAGTACAGCACAGGACTCAGAACGCAGAGATGCACATGTAAAACTTTAGCAGGAGGCTCTGTCTGTGTATATATACACACACACGTTTGTACACATTTGAACGTGCAAACTAAACCCAGTCATTTGCTAGAATGAAACAAAAACAGCAGATACATGATAAACATTTACAACACTATGATGTTGAAACTTACCAATCAAAAACGGGATCCAGTCCACGAATAATCAACTCGTCCTGCGTTGAATCGACGCCGGACACCATGCTATCAGAGTCCAACATGCATGTCCCCACGTCTTTCTGTTCCTCTTCATCGCTGCTTCGATTCACCTCCTCCAAAACATGTCCAACACCACAAAAACTATCCTGAAGATGACGTTCCATGCTTCAGAGATTTAGATGTAGGCTTTGGAGAAATTTTGAAAACGACTCCGTGTAGTGAAACGACGCTGTGCTCTATACACTGTATGCATGTAATGGCGCTCTATGTGCGTAAAGTGTGTTTTGCACACAGCCTGTTCTGAAATCTACATGTGAAAAGTAGAAGGAAACGGTCATTTTTTGTAATGGTTATTTAGTTGGCTACTACATTAGTCTATCAAAACCGTGCTGGCTTGCTATTGGCTGGATTGTTCCAGCTAAAACCGAAATGTGTAGGAAAAAAAAAACGCTTGATACCTATATTGAGTAGACTGCACGTTTTTCCCGGGTCCTACGCGCAAGTGTATGATGTAGAAAGGTGGTGATTTTGTCCGGAAGTGTCCATTCTACACAGAATACATAGCTTTTCAATGTTGAAACTACGGATTAGAATCGATATTTCACTGAATATGGACGTTATGGATTACTTGAACTGGAAACGCGCATGTAAACAATGGAGGATTTTATGTTTTCCTCCCAGTTTTTTATGGTTTTACAATAAAAGGTAGGATGCAGACCCTTACTTTGTAGACCCTTACCTTAGTAGACCCTTACTATGAAATGTCTGCGGGAAATATCCGCGCTGATCAGAATTATAGGCAATGAAACGTAAACTGTGACGTTTACTTTGTTTCCATTTCAATGGCCAGTCTTTCAACATTTCCTTTAACCCTTTCCTCTGTGGTGTATTGATTTAAAAAACCAAGTTCGCATGAATCCTGAGTATTTTACCTTTCAAATGATGCATAGTTTATTATAGCTGGCTGATTATTTTTTGTAAAACAAAGGAAATTAAAAGTACAGATACACTAAAACACGCACTTTGGGCTCGAGGGTGGGCCCTTGCAGGTTAACTATTTAACAGCCCATGTAGAATAACCAAATTGGCAGGCTAATAGAAATCCACATTGGCAATGGCATGTTACCTGACCTTAGGTTCAAGCCTCAGACTCTGGAGATGTAGGGAACCAGACAAATGCCGCCAGTCTGTTTGGTGTTGTAAATGATTGATAGCTTTAATGATACAAAAATAAATGGCGTTTCGTAATATTTTTAACATAAAAAGATGTTAAAATGATGTTCTTTAAGATGTTCTTAAAGAACATCCAGTCTAAAAGCTTCACTAATTAAAAAAGGATGCAAAGAAAAGATATAGGATTGCTTTATTAAAAATAATTTGCTATACACATGAATGAGTTTTATGAAGACTTCAAATTATATATAGTTAAGAGCAAGGAAAGGATATAATCAAAGCCTTACATGCGATTTCAAGAACAGCCACATGGATCCCCACAAACACTTTTCTGATTCCAGAAAAAGTGGAGCTCCTGCCCTCTATGCTGTGGTGATGACAACATATCCACATAGCACTCTTTCTCACACAGCCAGCCTGCATCCTGAACAGATAAGCATGGGGTAACATTCATCACCAAAAGTTAAATTTTTCATTATTTTCTTACAAATCCATACATTTTAATAGTCTTGTTCAAATGTAGCAACTCATAAGTTTAAGAAATGTGCATCACCTAACAAATCTGGTGATATATTGAAATAAAAAGAAAACATTTATAATAAACTACTTATTAAAACATTGTTAACAATATATTAGCTTAAAAAAAAGCAAGTTATTAAAGTAGAGGACTATTTAAATGTATAGCTTGCTTGGAAAGTCTCCAAACCAGTAGCCTTGTTTTTTGTTTATTTTTGTTTTACCTGATATTTTCGGGGCCCTACTGCAGCCATCCATATTCCCATGCTCACATCCTCTCCCTATTAAAAAAAGTGATGATAAAATATTTACAACAGTGCTGTTTAATTCTCAAGTCTGCTGGCTAAAAGGTTATTATAGCCCGGACAAATGTAGTGGCTGTAATTCAAACCCCAGGTTTCCTTTACAGTACATTACTATTCCTATAGTAACAACTGTATCATAGAGAATTGTACGTTTGGTGCACCACATAATATTTAATAGAAATGCATAAATGCGTATGTATTTAACATATCTCATAGTAATAGTAAATGTCTTATAGTATACATGAGCACATCTCATAGTAAATGTTAAAACTAATTTGTTTGTTAGCCTAAAAACCCATTACACCAGAGAAAACCAATGTAAGATCTATAATCTACATAGGTAAACTTGCCACTTTCAAGTCTGAGCCAAATCCAAATGAAGTGAGACTCAAAATGAAGCTTTACTGAAACCCTAAACAGTTGAAAGAAAACAAATATCTGCAGATATAAAAGAGACTAAGTGTGTCACACGCACGGATATTACCCAATCGGCCGCCAGGAGGCGACAAAAACACCAACTCGTCTGCTCCTAGCAAATAATCCCTAGCTAACAAGTGTATAAATTTCCTCGTGTGTTTCCCTCTTATTGTCGGTCATTGATGAGGTCTGTAGATGTTATCTAGCCTGCTAGACTTATGTCTTAGAGTAAAACCTTTGATTTATACAGTCTAATGGGAATTACATGGTTAAAATGAACAAATCTATTTGTTTAGCAGGCACTTAAGTTTGAGCTCATGATTGTCTGTGTGTGTGCGCGTGATATGTAAGACCATAAAATGCTTGAGATAAGCCAAATGTTTAAAAGAAAACGGCAGAGAAGGATTATAAAACAGTTTACCTTTTCCTGTTTTGGTTAGGGAGATAAAACAGGAAGCTGGTAGAGGGCAAAGGTAATAAACAGAGACAGAAGTGATTTAAAAGTATCCAGCTACAAGATCGTCTCCTAGATAACGCTATATCTCTAAACCTTTTGATCCACCCCAACACCCCTCTCACAGGTTGACTTGAGGATATAAACCGCCAAGACAGACAACTATTTGGAATTGTCTGTTCATTGTTAAAATGAAGCTGTAGATTTTTATGATAATACCCTGTTGCCGGCAATAAAGAAAATATATTGTTTGACTAACGCTTATATCTCTCTTGAAGTAAAAGATATTTACTTAGATGAAGATAAATTAAATGAAGAAAAATGGCGTGCTATCAAACAGAGCTAGGAAGGCCAGATGACTCATGTGGGTGTTTGACACATGTGCCTAGGCTACCACGAGATAGGATAGAGAGAGAGAGGAAATTGGGGAAGTAAGTATAACCTTAAGAACAGAAATCAACAGATTCAGCAGAATTTGCATAAATTAACCTGGTCTGCAGATAGTACAGGAAGCCTCCACGTAGAAAAAGAGGAACAAGATCAGGGCGACAGATAAAGGCAGTCTGGGTGGACACATCATAAGGAGCATGTAGTGTGACTAGTGTTGGGACTTTGCTCTTTTCTCAATGAAGGCTCCACTGATTTATTTTAAACCAGCATTTGGTTGACAGTGAGTCATTATACTTGATTACCATTAAATTAGTAATAGGCAAGTCAGATGACACCCCTAGATTATTATGCCGGGGCCAGAGTTAGCGTTTGGTCCAGACACTCTCTAAGGTGATTTATCTATTAAATTGTTAGATTTCCAATACAGCAGTTAACCCGCTAGCCGTATCTAGCTTAGGCTTAAGCCTGTGCTTTCCTTATCTAACCCGCTAGCCTTACCTAGCTTAGGGATCAACCTTTGATTTATTAAGCTAACCCGCTAGCCTGATCTATTTTAGGGTTAAGCATTTGCATATGCAGTTAACCCGCTAGCCTAATCTACCTTAGGGTTCAACTCTGTGTGTGTGCGCATGTGTGTGTCTTCAACGACTCATCTTATCGAGCCCTCACTTGTGTTCAACGTTTCAATAAAGACTATCTCTGCGTCTGCATCCGCCGACATCCTGGAATTTATCCACCACCTCCCCACACCTGTGACAGAATGACCGACCAAAAGAGGATGCAGCAGTGGTGCATTTCAAGAACTCCACCTGTCAAACCACGCCAGATGGGGCGCTCGACCAATTGGCATGTCTCTGGAAGCGTGGACACCCCCTGGTGGATTACATCGAGGAGGTCTTAGAATTGGTGCCCTTCCTGCCAATGAAGCAGCGGGACCTCGGACTTCTTGTTTGGTTGGGTCTCGACAAACCCCACAAGTCAGAAATGGCAAGATGGCAGGACATTGGACTGCACAACCTGCTCAGCCATGCTCTGGCACTCTCGGGACCGTGCAGGGCCCCTGTCCCAACCACAGTCTCCGCGCCGGGCCCCGAGCTAGTCCTCCGCATCAACAGCCTGCGCCTCACGTTGGTGCCCTCTCCATAGCCCGTGCTCATCCACTCCAGCTGCAGCAGGTCCAGAGACATGTTCTGTTTCCAGGGCCTGTTCCAGGGGCGGGAGCAACCGTCCAGCCAAGCCCCATTCTGGCGGGACCCGGCCCCCCAGCTCTTCCAGCGACCGCCAGAGAGCAGTGATCTCCCCCAAGCGTCTGAAAGCCGCTACTTTTGGGGAGGGCGGAGTGGGTGGGGGTGGTGTCACACACATGGACATGACCTGGTCGGCCGCCAAAAGACGATAAAAACATGGAGAGCGTGTGTGTCTGAAGTCTTGTCAGATCCTTCCCACCCTCATCCTAGCTAATTATCCCTTGTTAACATGTGTATAAATTTCTTCGGGTTTCCCTCGTTGTCGGTCATTGTTGATGTCGGTTATCTAGCCCGCTAGCCTTATCTATCTTATGGCAAAACCTTTGATTTATGCAGCTAACTCGCTAGCCTTATCTACCTTAGGGTTAAGCTTGTGCTCTTTTGACCTAACCAGCTAATCCTTATCTAGTTTAGGGCTGAACCTTTGATTTAGGCAATTAACCCACTAGCCTAATCTCTTTTAGGATTAAACCTTTGCTTTATGCAGTTAACCCGCTAGCCTAATCTATTTTAGGGTTAAGCTTGTGCTCTCTTGACCTAACCCGCTAGCCTTATCTAGTTTAGGGTTAAGCATTTGATTTAGGCAGTTAACCTGCTAGCCTAATCTATCTTAGCGTTCAACTCTGTGTGTGCGACTTCAACGACTATCACTGCATCTGCATCAGCTGGTGTCCTGGAATTTATCCGCCATCTCTGCACACCCATGACAAAGGGTTTGGGCCCAGATCTGCTCCTTTGTCTATCAGACTAGCCAGTGGACGATGGGAATGTTTTTTGGATGGATGTACGCAAAGTTTAACTAGCAGTTCATGCAAGGGTACTTACCATCATCCCAGAGTTTAAGCTGTTCTGAATTGAAAACTGGGCTAAAATTTCTAAGCCACATTGCTGGACAGTTACTGGAAAGTTTACTTGCAGTCTGACTGCACCAAAGGATTGCAACAGCTACAAAAACCAAAGGTTCACGTAAAGCACGAATTCTGGAAATGGCATGTTTTATAAATGTGAAAGAAATGAAAAGTAAAAGACTTTCAAATGGCATGAGCCAATATTTTATTTAGAATAGAAGATATATAACAAATGTTTAAACAGAAATTTTTTAAAGCTGTATCCACTAATTGAGCTCATTAATCACTAATTGAGCCCATCAATAATTGAGCATCACTAATTGAGCCCATAATTGAGCTCAAGTCCTGCAAATTTGATGCCACCGTTCCCAAAAAAGTTGTGACGGGGCAAAAAATGGCTGAATAAAACAAGAAGTTTTTAGGAAGATTCAGCTAGAACATCTAGCAACTAATTTAAGTTAACTGATAACAGGTCTGTAACATGATTAGCAATAAAAGGGATGTCTTAGAGAGGCAGAGTCTCAGAATTAAAGATAGGCAGCGGTTCTCCAATCTGTGAAAGAGTGGGTAAAAAGATTGGAATATTTTAAAAACAGTGTTCTTCCACTTCAATTTTCAAAGGCTTTGCAAATCTTATCATCTACAATGCATAACATCATCAAAAGATTCAGACAATCTGGCGCAATCTCTGTGCGCTGAATCTCTTCGTGCCCTGAAACACTGCATCAGTCATCGGCATGATTGTCAATGATATTACAATATGGGCACAAGAATACTACCAGAAATCACTGTTAGTAAACACAATCCGCTGTGCCATCTTGCCATTTTGCTATTATGCAAAAAGGAAGCCATATGTGAACACGCCATCGTGTGCTGTCTGCATTTAAAATGGACTGTTTCAAAGTGGAAGTGTGTTCTATAGTCAGACGAGTCCAAATTTGACATTCTTGGTGGAGATCACGGACACCGTGTCCTAAAGAGGGAGACCTTCAAGCATGTTATCAGAGAGTTCAAAAGCCAGCAACCCTGACGGTATGGGCATAAGCATAAATTGCATACATGTTTTGGAAGACACTATGAATGCTGAAAGATATAGAAAGGTTTTAGAGCAAAATATGCTCCCCTCCAAATGACATCTATTTCAGGGAAGATCGTGTGCATTTCAGCAGGACAATGCAAAACCACATACTGCAGCTCTTGTATTGTATACCGTGCAGCTATTGACTGCAAGCATGCCAATTCAGCATCCGGAGAGCGGAGTTGAAATGGCCTGCTTGTGCTGGCCATGCTTGAAATGGCTTCGTCATAGATGAGCTGAATTGGCCACCTGCAGTCCAGATCATTCACCTATAGAGAATATCTGGGGCATCATTAAACGAAAAATACATCAACGAAGACCAGCAGCAGGAAACGGATATCAAGCAAGAATGGGACCAAATTCCAACACCAAAACTCCAGAAACTCATAGCCTCGACCCCCAGATATCTTAAAACTGTTGCGAAAAGAAGAGATGGTAAACATGCCCCGTCCCAACTATTTTGAGACCTGTAACAGTCAACAAATTTGAAATGAGCTCATTTTGTGCATAAAATTGACAAATATCCCAGTTTAAACATTTATGTTGTTATACAAGTCTTTTTTTCATTTTATTCAAATTTAAAAATGTCCCAACTTTTCCAGAATTCAGGTTGTAATTTTGGTTTACATACTTAAAGCTCTGGGCAGCAACTCCTGCCTCACAACATGAAGGGTCAGCGGTTTGATTCCCGCCCAGGATTTTTTGTGTTTCTTCCACATATTGCCACTGTTGAATAGGGTTTGCTCATTATTAATACATTTAAATTAAAAATGTACACCTTGTGCTGCATTGGGAAAATCCCCACTGTTAAAAGTGCTACACAAATAAAATTAAAATGTTTCAAAAAATCTTAATACAAGTATTACACTATATATCCTTCTATAATACAGTTAAGACTTTTACACAGTAATTTATAGGTGTAGGTGAGGGAGGTTACCTGGTAAACTTTGAGTTTCTCTGCATTGCTGGCCAGCCACTCTACTAAGTCTCTGGAAATCATGTACCCAGAGCCACATGCAAAGGCTGGATATACAGGACTAGTGTACTCCAACTCCTGCCACTTCCCTACATGATCCACAGTCCAGCTCTGGCGAAAACTGAACAAGGAAAGTTGCACCGTTTTATTGCTGCTAAATGCATTTACTGAGCCGATCAAGATTAACTGACTAAAATGACAAATCAATATACAAACATACACTTTTAAACGCTTAAGTACTATACAGTATCTCACAAAAGTGAGTACACCCCTCAAATTTTTGTCAACATTTTATTACCATATTTTCCGGCGTATAAGTCGACTTTCTACACCCAAATTATAATACCAAAATAGGGGGAGTCGTCTTATATGCCGGGTACAAAAAATAAACGGGTGAAAAAGCTGCCAAAAACATGCTAAAAATCTTACCGTGTGCTCCGCGATGCACTCTGCTGCTGAATGAAACTCGGATTGGAGCGGCGCAGGCTGATGAGGTCACAGCACTGGCACTGTTTTCGCAGTCTTTCATTTTAAATAGCGCCTGAACGTCGATTAACCAGTTTGGCCACCAGGAGGCGACAGAGCA
>JAOUQX010000033.1:4614784-4629607 GCA_028566295.1 Liobagrus marginatus
AACTTTCGGTCAGTCGTCAAAGCATTTCACTGTATGTTGTACTATGTATGATGTACATGTGACGAATAAACTTTGAAATTGAACTATCCTAGTGTGTTCTATTGGCATGCAAAATTTCATAACTTTTGACCATCCGGTTCTATGGGCTGCCATATACTCCAATATCAGAAGAAGAGAAAAAAAAATAAGAAAACGAACGATACAATAACGGTCTCTGCCCCTGCGGGGCTTGACCCCTAAATAATAATAATAATAATAATAATAATAATAAATACAGTTGCAAGCAGCAATTATCAAGCCCAATTTGTAGACTTTGTAGCAATAAAATATTTACATAAAACACACGTAGAAATGAATATTTCTCTGGCTTCTGATTCTTTGGCTCATGTCAATTTAAATTAATTATATAATCAAGAAATCTAAAGAGACCATGTTTATGATATTAGACCAAAATATACAAAACAAGGTCTATAAATAATCATAACTAATTATTAGTGTGCACTAGCACAGAGCATCAATATATATTTATTAGAAACAGCCAAATTCAAATAAAAGATTTTATTCCTTTTAACAATAGTAATTGGCGATTGAACTAGTCTGAATTGAACTGATCTGCACGAGCAGATTTTTGTGAGGGAAGTTGGGGGGAAAAAAAGTTTATGACTCATTTTAGTAACATTTTAGCGACATTTATACACGGAATTATGGAATTAATATTTTCAGATTTAATGACGGTAAGATGCATTTATTTCTTTAGCGCTGCGCGGGGCTGGACATGTGTGTATAAACAAGAACTCTAAAGAGATCAAATTAGACCAGAATATACAACGACTAAGTCTAATTAATTATAAAATATTAAATTGTGCACTAGCGCAGATTAACTAAACTAAACGTTGCTCCATGCAGACACTAACCTGTGCCTGGTGCTTCAGCTTCGTTTGCTCGGTGGCGGTCACAAACACGTGAAATTCCACGGGTCACACACACACACAACACATGCACACACCCTCCCTCTATCTTTCTTAATGAATTCTGGACACCTGTCAGTTTCCTAGAGCCCCGCTAATGTGTATAATTCCACTCTGACACTTCATTATGAGCTGCAGTCTTGCTGTTTTTATATTTAACTGACCAGTGAGCATTTTGCTTGCTGTTTATGTTTTTCTAGACAATCTGCTGCATGTCACGTTTTAACAACCTGCTGCAGGAGCATACTGAGTGCCTAAACCCGATCTCATTCGTTTACAATATTTTGCTAGTACCGCTCCGTCATTTTGTTGTAATAAAAATTATTTTAATACGTTTTTGTCTGCGGTAACCTGCGTAAAGTTAACAACATAGCCATCCTATCTGAGTGTCCGAGGTGTGGGCTGGGCTCCGCACGGAAAATGCGTGTGTAAAAAAGAAATCTAGAGACCCCTTTTATGATTAGACCAAAATTAGTAAGCGATCTAAAGTACTATAATTACAAGCACTAGTACAAGAGAGAAATTTACTTATTAGGTAGGGAACTGAAGCTACGTGCATTTATTTCTTTAGCGCGCTGGATTAAGCTGCCATGGTGATGCTGCAACGGCATAGTGGAGTTTAATAGTGACGTAGTAATACTTAATAATAAAAACTTTAATAATTCCATAGACTGTCAGACTCCAATTGCAGAAAAAGACCAAAAAAAAAAAAAAAGACAAAACGTACAAATACGTTCCCCGAACAAATAGGGGGTCCCGCCTAGCTGCAAGTGATGGGGTCAATCCCAATTTGTAGTCTTTGTAGTAATAAAAGATTTAGATAAAATGCTACTAGAAACATTTCTCTCATTTCTGAGAGAAATAAGTGCCCGGTGCACCCTGGCGGCCAGCCGGGTAATGTCTGCGTGTGTGAAAACAAGATTAACTCTGGAAAAATCTCTTGATCGGCATTCCGATTCAAAATCCCCATATGATTAAGAAATCTAGAGACCACATTTATGATATTAAACCAAAATATACAAAACAAACGGGCTATAATTAATCATAAATTATTACATTGAGCACTAGCACAGAGCAGCTAAATTAAAAGCTGATTTACTTCCTGGTTTTTTTCGTAGTGTTCATTCCGTGCCGCCGAGGAAGAGCGAGAGGGAGTGCGTGCGTGCGTGCGTGTACGGACAATCGCAACGTGCGCGTTGAGGTGGCTGAAGAAATTCCTAAGTTCGTAATTTGGCAGAGAACTCGTAATATTGCCTCACATGCAATAGAATTTGTGCTTCTGTTTTAGTTTAATTACTACAAAAAGTAAAGATAGAATTAATATTTCAAATTGAATTGTGGCGCAGAGAGCTGATTCCCTGCTATCTGGTGAACTTGGAATAAAAGTCTGTAATGAGTCGTGAGATGAGTTCAGATCCATTTGCAGACTTTTAAAGTTCAGTAGTTAGTAGAGAATCAGCGATAGTGATGTCGGGTTCACGAGAGTTTAGAAACATTAATACAGTGCCCTGAGTGCTCATGAATACAGAGGTTAAATAGGTGCTCAGTCATTTCATGCAGGTGTGCAGGAATTAGTGAAATCGTGAGTTGAGATGGCTGAAAAAATACAGCAGAGCGTACGCCTCGCTCAGTGTGTTTAACACTATCACGATATCAGCGAAATTTATACACGGAATAAATACTTTTAGAAGTTATGAAGGTAAGCGCATTTATTTCTGTAGCGCTGCACAGGCTGACGTTAGTGAACGTCCATATTTCCCAACATTTCCTGTTTCCAAACATTTTATGTTGATAAAATAACAATTGGCATGTGACATTCCAGTTCAATGTTTCATTCAAGTATAGTTTATTTGTCACATGTACGTCATACATAGTACAACATACAGTGAAATGCTTTGATGACTGGCCGAAGTTCCTCAGTTGGTTGCACATAACTACTTATTTTCGATAATGTAATAAGTACAGTAATTACAAATGTACATCTATATGCAATATGTATATATTGCAATAATATAGTATATACAGTGTACACGTACATTCTGTACAATTTGTAGTCAAATTGTGACAAATTGTAGTCACAATGTGTGTGCAAAAGAAGGTCGAAGAGAGAGTCCTATGCAAATATGTGTGCAAAAAGAGCAAAGAAAATCACGAGTCCTGTTGTTGAATTGCTGTGTGTTATGTAGTGTGTGTATGTGTTCTAGTTGATGGCCTGGATAGCTTGCAGAAAGAAACTCCTCCTCATTCTCTCCGTGTTCGCTTTCAAGGAGAGGAAATGCTTCCCTGACCATAACAGAGAGAACAGTCCGTTATTACGGTGGTTAAGGTCTTCCCCAATCTTACTGGCCCTGATTAAGCAGTGTTTGTTATATATGGAGTGCAGGTCAGGAAGTTCAGTGCGGATAGAGAGTTCAGCCGATCGTACCACCCTCTGCATCAACCTCTCCCTGGAACAGTCTGTAATCCCAGCGTGCTTCAAAATGTCCATCATTGTTCCTGTCCTTAAGAAACCCCAGCCTGCCTGTCTTAATGACTATCATCCAGTAGCTCTGACCTCCACTGTGATGAAGCGCTTCGAAAGGTTAGTAAGAGACTTAATCACTAGTTCACTACCAGACCCGTTACAGTTTGCGTATCGTTCTAACCGCTCCACTGAGGCCGCGGTCGCATACTTGCATCACACGGCCCTAGAACACCTGGACAGTCGGAAAGGGAATCATGTTAAAATGCTGTTCGTGGATTACAGTTCAGCTTTCAACACCACAATCCCCTCCATACTCATTTCCAAGATGGAGGTGCTGGGATTAAGCACATCGCTCTGTCGCTGGATCTCTGACTTCCTTACGGACAGAACGCAATCAGTACGGGTGGGAAAATACACCTCACCTACACTCACTCTCAGCACTGGTGCTCCCCAAGGCTGCGTTCTGAGTCCCCTGCTGTACACACATGACTGTTTGGCCACTTCCAATTCCACCAATATTGTAAAGTTTGCCGATGACAGTTGTGGTGGGTCTGATCTTGAATAACGATGAGACGGGCTACCTCAAGGAGATTAAAACCCTGGAGACATGGTGCCAGGAAAACAATCTCCTCCTGAACTTCAGCAAGACAAAGGAGATGATCGTGGACTTCAGCTCAAAGCGGGAGATGAGAAACCGCCAACCACTCATCATCCACGGGGCCCCAGCGGAGAGAGTGGACAGTTTCCGGTATCTTGGTGTCCATATCTCAAAAGACCTCTCATGGACAGGTCACATCAACCACATGGTAAAGAAACCCCAGCAGCGACTGTTCCATCTCAGACGTCTAAAGGACTTTAAACTGCCACGTTAACGAAGTGGAATAACGTGTTAATTTCATCCTACCATCTTCCTGGTCATTTGTTAACGTTTATAGCACATTGTAGACAAAATTCATACACGGAAACCCTGCTGTGTTTACCTTTTTTGGCGTTGCATCACTGCCTATGACGGCAATGTGACGTGGCGGTTTTAATTCAACATTTCCAATAATTTTTATAAAACAACTTTTCACTCGTAGGTACTAGAAACTACAAAATCCGTTTAGTAACATATAGTGTGATCTCCTGGCAGGCGAATTTTCAGAAAATTTTAGTGTAACGTTCTGGGGGCTACCAATGACTTGTATGTCAGAAAAAGAACAAACTAATAATAATAATAATAATAATAAGAAAACGTACGAATACAATAGTATTCAGCTATTCGTTACAAAAAAAAATAGTGCACCGTATTTTACGTCGTGCCGTATGCCAGGAAGGTTTCCCATGTGCAACAGTTGCGAATTACATTGCCACAGACTGAAGAACACAGCGGCAGCCAACTTGCTTTCGCTTAGTTAACAGCAAGTACAAACCAACATTTTAAAGTGCCCCATGCTTATACGACATTTCCTAAAAGAAAGCTTGTAAATGACATTTAGGCATTCACATTGCATTAGTTTATTAAGAAGCTAGTGGAACCATGCACACTTTAGTGTGATAGCACGCCACTTTTGTATGATGCTTTTCTGCAGCACGGGCAGGGTGGTGCACATTTTTTCCCCATTAACAATTCTGCTGGGCTTATGCCTGTAAAGGTATTAGGGGGTCGCTTGAAAACTCATTAGAGATAACAATGGATCATCCTGCTTCAATATCAGTTCTGCGTGAGAGCATGTGCTGGAGGTTATACAGAAGTACTTTGCTGGTGAACTGTGGTATATTATCAATTCTGTATTCATGCCATACACATTCACACTCATTCACATATTTCTGCACCACCTGCAGACAATGCATCTGCAACAACCATGCTTTTGCCCAGCATGTACGCTGTTTTTGCATTAAAGAGTCTCATCAAGAGTTCCAGAGTCTTTGACATTTCACTGGTACACTGTCCAGATCTTTGCTGTTGATCAAGGCTATCAATGGCTTGTGATCTGTGATCAATTTAAATGTGTTCAAGCCCACTAGGTACTTTTGGAACTTTTCCCAGACCCATATGCCTGCAAGACATTCTTTCTCAATCTGTGCATACCTGGATTCAGAGTCATTCTTTTCAATCAGTATGCGACTGGTTTCCAGCTGCCGCCATTCTCTCCTCAGTTCAGTAGCATTATTGGGCTCTTGCAATTTTTGAATTTTGAATGAATGTTTGTCATGCTCTGTTTCATCCTGTCCATACAGTTACATTGTCCATATGCACAGCCACACCCTCCAGGTCTCCTTAGAACACATTCATTTTGCGCAGATTTCTGGGGCTATGCTGATTCCAAACAGCACTCTTTTAAGCAAAATCACCCCACTGGGGTAATGAACGTTGTCAAAAGGCTGCTGTCCACTTAACGAAATCTTCTGAAAACCTGATGCTGCATTCAGTGATGAGATGCTTGCTCCTACCAATTTCACTAGAATTATTTCTGCAGAGGGAAGCATGTGTTGCTCTCCTTTTGTGTTTTGTTATTCAGTTTATTTAATCCAACGCAGATCCTTACTGCCTCATTAGGTTTTATACCTGGCACCATAGGCATACACCAGTTTGTACGCTGCATGGCCCTTTCCAGAACACCTTGTTCTTCCATCCTCTGCAGTTCTGCTTTTACCCATTAGATTCAGTGGCACCTTCGTGCAGTATGTACTGCTTACTCCAAAAATGGTGCTTATCTGCTCTACTCTTTTGACCAGCCTTCTATTACATGCTGTGAACCCCTAGCAGGTGGATGACATAACATACCCTAACAGTACAATACCATGACAGTAAACCTATCTAAAAGTTGTAGACTTCTGCAAAAAGGACAGTGTATAGTGTGGACTAAAGGTTTAAAAGTCCTATATAATAATAGACAAAACAGTTTAAGAAACTCATAATTATCATTATATCATCACTAAGGTATAAATATACTTAGTTATCATTCATTATAATTATCATTAGATATGCTATACAACTAATGCTATCGAGTCAAAATGTAAAAATTATGAGCTCCAACCTGCATCTGTGGCACCCAAGAATGAGGTTTGATCATTCAGCCGCCACCAGCACTCATGTACCAGTACCGCGATCACACACGGGAGAATAAATAGAGCCAAATTTCTCATAATCAAACATGAACACAATCAATTTGAAGCGTTGGTCTTTCAGCACATCTGACACTGCAAACACATCCTATTTCATTCTACTGGCGACAGCACACTAATGGGCGTCATCGACCAATAAAAATGAGGCCACGATTCAGTTAATAGGAACTGAAGTAGGTTCAGTTAATATCAGAGTGATGTTTTTTACGAGTTTAACGCTGACGCCACCACAGCGTTAAACAAAAGTGGGAAACGCTGAGGCTGTCCGAAATCGCACACTTCTCTACTATATAGAATACAACAGTGCGTGAAGCAATTAGTATAACAGATTTATATGTTAAACTAAAATTTCGGCTACGTCCGAAATCGCGGTCAACGAAATGAGGTAGGCGGTAAAACTAAATCGTTTAACAAAGGTACTAAAAACGAGAGGTATCTATATTCACACTTCGTCACACCGACGGTCTTCTTCTTCTGTGTTTAATGGCAGCGGGCAAACCAGCTTAATGTACAATTCCGCCACCTACCGGAACGGGGTGTGAAACCGCGAACGGGAAAAGTTCAAGGAGCTTTATTGTCATTTCAACCATTTATAGCTGATAAAATACCCATTGAAAGGAAAGAACGTTTCTCCAGGACCATGGTGCTACACAGTCACATTAAACAAAACAACACAGAGCTAGACAACAGTGCAAGAGACAACAGTAAAATACAATACGCCACAGGCCAGATACATTGAATATAGTGCCAACCGTAGTACAAAATGTGGCATTGTACTAAATAATTATAACAGCAGGAGTGTTAAAACAGCAGCATTATTAGCAGTAACAGTACTTAAGTATTTAAATGACAAGTGAATAATAATAGCAGCATTGAATAAAAACGGTATTAAAGTGACTGTGCATAAATGGTGTTATCAGTTGTAAACATATTTATATAACTGAGGGTGTGTGTGGTGAGATTTCCATATTTCAGTTCTTAAGTGTTGATTGCTTGTGGATAACAACTGTTGGTAGGTCAGGTTGTGACTGCCCAAAAGCTTGTGCATTCTTGCCAAGTTTTAAATGTAATGACATCTCTTTTCAACAAGCTGCTTTTATTTTCAGAGTGTAGGCCCAATTATACAAGCTCACCTTTTTCTGTTACTCAACAGTAACCTCTGTGATCTGACCCATTTTTCTTTGATATATAGGAAATTAATAATAACTCTCCAAGTCGACGTAACGAACTGATCTTTGTATGTATTTTTGTCTTATATTATGTATCCTGTTATGCATTGTTATGCATAAATGCTGTTTTAAAGGAATAGTAAAATGTTCACTGTGTACAGAATAATTAGAATAGTCTTAAAACAATAGTTGCATTACATATATTGTATGTTACATATACTGTAAAATGCAACAAATGTATAAAAAAATATATAACAAAAGCAACATCTGTAGTATTACTTTATATTAAAAAGAGTTAACGGTGAGCCAAGAGCTTATAGATCAGTTATAAAGCATTGGAGCATTTGAAGCATTGGAAGCAGGATTGGTGGTTGTCTATCACCATGACAATAATATCGGTATCGGCTGCAAAAATACTGATTGGAGCATTCCTAAACTATCACAAAACATATCTTAAAAGTAAAGCCTAACACCTGTAAGCCTCAATGGAAATTTATCCAGAACCAGTACAAAGGAAGCACAAGACCCACAACATCCCCCACCTTAACACACACTCCTTCAATGCCACCGGCAGTGTTCCCCCACCATCACATTCTGAAAGTTTGCTAAGAGACTTCTGGTGTCTTCCCCTCTGACTCTTTCTGAACTTTTTTGCCATTCTGCTGCAAAAGAATCTTTCAGCTTTAAAAAAAGATTAATGTTGCTTGAAACGAAGTTCCAAGCCTTTGCCGAGCTGAGGGTTTTTTTTTCTTCCCAAGTTTCCGGGTGGCATGCTGGTGGTGCCTCACTCTGAATTGGATGATATTCCATGTATGTTGATAATTTCTTTAAAGCTATGGATTTTGACATTCTAATGCCTCTTGTATTGCTCGAACTTCGATACTCTTTCTTTCTGCTCCTGGTTTTCCTTGAAAACAAGAGGCATCTTTATATATTGTTTGTAACAGAACCTTACATTCATTAATCTCAGTAGCATAGGTACCCATGACCGTTTCTTTCAGTTGGATAGCAGAGTTGTCGATTCTGGAGGTTAGCATTCTTTATGGCTTCAAAAAGAGTCACATTGGGGATTTCTGTTGCCACTTGTAACTCTTTAACCCCTTAACCTGCGCCCCTATTTTTGAACATTACAGTATACAAACGATATACCCAACTGAACATGCCTGTAACTCTTGAACCGCGACTTCGACTTTACGAGCACAATCGCTAGCCGCACATTTCACCATGTTTATGAAAAACCAACTCCGGTAACACCAACTGCTGCCTTAGATGACGACATCAACGATCCGCAGCCAAGCACCAGCGGCCAATAAAATGTTTCGTACATGTCTATATATTTTGATATGTTATGTTTTGCAATTGGGAAAATGTTTCCTATGGTATTTTTTTAAAGCTGTATTTTATACAGCAGTATAATTGTTCGCCCGGTGGGCGGAGCCACCGCGCATCCGTAGGTACTGGCAGTAACTATGCAACTAAATTATACATAACTATATAGCATTTAAAATAACTGACAACAGCTGCCTTCACAATTTTATTTCAGACAGACTAACAGAAGACAGACAGAATTTCAGCACGCAGGCCGCTTTTATACAGCAGTATAATTGTTCGCCCTGTGGGCGGAGCCACTGCGCAACCATAGTTACTCGCAGTAACAAACCTGACGGATGTAAAAATAAGAAACAAAATGGTGTACATATGATACAAATGGCATAAAATGAACAAAGAAAATGATATATACAGTATAACAATAATGAAAGAAAATTATGATAAAATACTACTTAAAGATTTTTATAACATCATTTCACAGTACTGTACATATAGCCTACTCTACTTACAACCAAATCATGTTACGACCAGTCTGTCGGAACCAATCGTGGTCGTAAGTTGACGACTACCTGTACTTGAACTGGAAACGTGCATGTAAACAACAGAGGATCTTTCGTTTCCCTCCCCGTTTTTTATGGTTTTACAATAAAGGGTAGGATGTATTTTGAAGAGTGAACCCTAATTTGAAATGTCTGCAGGAAACATCCGCGCTGATCAGAATTATGGGCAATGAAAACTAACTTAAACATAAACTGTGACGTTTATTTTGTTTCCGTTTCAATGGGCAGTCTTTCAACACTTCCTTTAACCCTTTCCTCTGCGATGTATTGATTTAAAAAAGTTAGGGACATGAATCCTGAGTATTTTATCTTTTAAATAATGCACAATTTATTATAGCTAGTTGATTATTTTTACTAAAACAAAGGTAATTAAAAGTACAGATATGCTAAAACACGGACTTTGGGCGCGAGGGTGGGCCGTTGCAGGTTAAGGGGTTAACCTTTGGTGTTGTAGCTTTGAAGCATAAAACTTCCATTTGTTAGTAATTGTGCTTGCTCGAGCTTGTGCGGTCCTGCCAGGCTTGGGCTTAATCTTTGTGCACAGTAGATTAAAAAACAAAACAAAACCAAGGCTAAATTAGACTTGATGTTTCAAACAATTAATTTAATGTTTACATTTTTGTTCATAACTAAATTCCCTGTGTAAAGGTACATATTAAATATGTGTTATATATGAGTTGGAGGGTTGACACCAAGGAAAAAAGTATTATTAACCACTCGGACAAATATGAATGAGAAATGTATATGTCTGGTCATTATCCTCTTGGTAGGTCCAAGCATCCCTATGAAATGTGACCACTGCTGTGCTTGACCCTTATGATGGTATAATTTTAGGATTAAAGGCTTCTCGCTTCTCACATCTAACATATGCATCATCCATGTCAAAAGAGCTCCAGTTCAGTATCATCTAACCAGAAATTCTGATCTCTATCTAGGTAACCCCTCGTTAAGGCCATAGTGGAGCTGGAAGTGGCCAAACAGTCGTGTGTGTACAGTAGGGGACACAGAACGCAGCATTGGGGAGTGCCAGTGCTGAGAGTGAGTGAAGGTGAGGTGTGTTTTCCCACCCGTACGGTTTGTGGTCTGTCCGTAAGGAAGTCAGAGATCCAGCGACAAAGCGACGTGCCGAGTCCCAAGCTCTCCATCTTGGAAGTGAGTATGGAGGGGATTATGACGTTGACAGCAGAACTGTAATCCACAAACAACATTTTAACATCATTCCCTTTACGATTTTCTAGGTGGTCTATGTCCGTGTGATGGAGGTATGCGATCGCATCCTCAGTGAAGCGGTTAGGACGATACGCAAACTGTAACGGTTCCAGTGTGTCCGGGAGTGAACTAGTGATGAAGTCTCTTACTAACCTTTCAAAGCACTTCATCACAGTGGAGGTTAAAGCTACTGGGCGATAGTCATTAAGACAGGCAGGCTGGGGTTTCTTTGGGACAGGAACGATGGTGGGCTTTTTGAAGGACGCCCTGGATTTCAGACTGCTCCAGGGAGATGTTGAAGATCTCTGTAAGTACTGGAGTCAGCGCAGGTTCTCAGGATCTGACCTGTGATGCCGGAGCTTCCGGTTTCAGCCTTTGTTTATACTTAAGGCATCAGGAAAATGGTCGCTTGACCAGATTTCCAAAATGCTGGGCGAGATTGCGCTTTGTAACTGTCCTTAAGTTGTGTGTAGCAGTGATCCAGTGTCCTTTCACCTCTGGTGGCGCATGTGATGTGCTGATGAAAGTTTGGTACTGCGCGTTTGAGGTTGGCACTGTTATCCGTTATCCGTGTCCGCCTGTGGTAGAATGTAGATGGCGCTGACCGAACTAATTTCCGGGGAAGATAAAAGGGATGACATTTTAAAGTCAGAAGCTCCAGGTTCACGAGTGTGTGAGAGGTAAAATGCTAGCGTTATTGCACCAGCTGTTGTTTACCATCAGGCACACTCCCCCTCCTTTTGTTTTTCCCGACTCCATCGTTCTGTCCATGCGGTTAACCGAGAAGAACCCGGCCGGCTGGATGGTGTGCTCCGGTACCGCTGGGTTCAGCCATGTTTCGGTGAAACACAGGAGGTTACAGTCTCGAATGTCTCACTGGAACTTGACCCTGGCCTTGAGGTCACCGAGCTTGTTTTCCAGACATTGGCTAACAGAATGCTAGGCAGGGGAGCACGGTGTGCGCGCACCCTTAGCCTGTTCCTGATGCCGGCTCATTTCCCACATGGATGCTTGTGTTTGTCGCGTCCTTTGTTGTTCCTGAAGATCTCTCTCGGCCAACTCTGATCCGGGGTTAAAATTGCTGTTTGGTGAGTACATTGACGCCTAATAGACATAAGAGTCTCTCTGCTAGATTTAATGTGCTCCATGGTGAAAGAAAAATAGATAGAGTACAGAGAAAAGTACTATAAAAACTAAAAATAAGCGAACTGGGGTCGGAGCAGTTGTGACGGCAGCTTGTTACAATGGCTGACAAGACCCTGACCTTGCAACTTTAGGTACAATAAACATGCATTCCTAAGGAAAAACTCATTGAAATTCTGTGAAAATTCAGCACTTTTATTTATACCTGCACAACTAACAAAATTGCCCCATTTTTTCTTGGACATTGCAAAAACTACCACTTGGCATGATGCAAAAAAACAAAGTATAAACATGGGGACATAGTGGTGAACCATCATTGTTAAGAGGGATATGTAGGTCAAAAGATTTTTACTGCTTGTGATCGGATGGTGAAATCGAAACTGAAAACAACAGTAGAACTCCTGGCTATGCTTAAGAGTTGATTTTTACACACAGTACAATATGAGCGCAAAGGAATGCGAGGTGATGCACACTAAATATGGGCAATAATTTAAGCAATAAATAAATAAATAAATACATCCAAGCTCAACAAAATGTGTGAACAAGATGGTCAGTGTATTGAACAAATGCATCTTTTCAGCATCAGGACTGGACCATGGTGGACCAGGGTAGTCTTGTATATTGCCATCATGTGGACGGTTGGATGAATGTCTATTGCTCACAAATGACCAGAATGAGCAGATGACTGTGGCATTGTGATGCATTATTTTGCTGGGAAAAATCTTGAGCTTTGTATGAATGTTACTTTGAAATGTACAATAGCCTACCTTAAAAATAGCAGACCAATTGTACTCCATCAAAATGGTGTTCCCTAATTGGCAGTGGCCTCTTTCAGCACAATAATGTGCACCCTGCCACACTGCAAAGAATATCCATAAAAGGTTTGAGAAGCACAAGTTCTTGGTGTTGAATTGGCCATATCCCCAGATCTTAATCAGACTGAGCCACTGTGAAATGTGCTACAAGCCCGAACTATAGGAACCCAATCTTGCAAATGACAGAACTTGTACCTATTGGTGCCACATACCAGAGCACACCTTCGGTGGTCTTGTGAAGTCCATGATTTACAGGTCACAGCTGTTTTGGCAGCACCAAAATAATGTTGCTGTCAAATTAAGCAGAGTGTGAGTCTCGATGATTATCATGACCTTTAAAACAATATTTATTAAGGGAAAAAAAAGGGTGGCCCGGCTCATTTCTCTTTCCGGAGTTAGGAGTACTATGCACTGACCAGACTACATACCTATAGGATTTATGGTCTGTAGTCTGTGTTAGCAGTTGCCTTCTAAAAAAAGAAAAGATGAAAAAGAAAGATTTTTACACAAACAATACAATGTGTGCACTATGTGTTTGTAGCACCTTTATCCATTATACTAAAGTTATATCAGACCAAAATATGAAAGATACAATATAGAAGTTTTTACTCTGAAGATATGGAAAACGTTGAGAACGTTCAGAAACGCTGTATTTTCTGAAATTGAGCCAAATCAGATATTTCATCCTAATAATAACTAATAAGCAACTTCACAGTAAATCTGTTATTTTATTTATGATAGTTAATACATTGTTTACTATAGTTTCATATATATCCAATTATGTTAAATATACGCAATTCATATATATCTTAATCATGGGGTAATTTACTAATCCATCAAAATAGATGAATTAGTTTGGGAACAGAAGTGTATTATTGAAAGCCATTTAATCTTACTTTTAAGTTCAATGCCACATAGGGCAAAAAAAAGATAAAGTAGGAGAATTTCTGTGAATGATTAGAAATTGAGTGACAGTTCTATTCTTTGGACAGGGAACATTGCTGTTTATTAGAACTGCTGCTTCCTATCATTCTTTGTAAATTTGGCTGAGATGTTCTATAAGTCCCTCTAGCTCTGGGTTCCCCCCTAATTCTGCAATAAGCCTGTAGGCCTTCTTCTCTAGCTCATGCAATTTCTGCCTGGTGTAAGCAAAGGATCCCACCTTTTCCAAATAATCAACACAGTAACGCTTGACATTTTCATCCTCAGTTCGCTGGCGTAGAATGTTCTGCACTTGTGTGCTATGGAGCTGTGTATGGATGGCATGGATGGTGGGAAAAGAGAACTTGCCCTCGGTCAAATCTTCACAGAAGCTCTTGTTTGCACCATACTCACGTGAACAAAGGTTAGCATAGTCATCGCGTATCTGGAACAACAGCCCAAGTGTGTCTAGTAGAGGCTTAAGGTCAAGCAACCATTCTGAGAAGAGCTGCATGAGGCCCACTGCCAGACCAAATAATCCACCAGTTTTGCGCAGTACCATGCCACAGTACTCTTCTTCGCTTGGGCAAGTGTATGTGTCACGCCAATGGATGTCCAGGCCCTGGCCACGGTGCAGCTCTAGCAACTGACGAGTGAAAACATGCACTGCCTCAGGGTGTTCCATTGTCAACACCTTTTCTAGACCCAGGAAATAGACATAGTTTGCAGAATTTATAACAGATGGCACGCCATAGATGCTATGAGCTACAGGAAAACCACGCCGCAACTTGGAGCTGTCCTCGATGTCATCCACTAAGAGACTGGCATTGTGCAGCATTTCTGTTACCTCAATGATTATCTGAAAGAGAAAATATACATCTTTAATTATTTTGACTTGAAGTACCGTATTTTGCGGTGTATAAGACGACTGGGCGTATAACTTGGGTGACAGTGAAAACTTCGGTCTATACTACACTATACTAATATAAGACTACCCCTTCCGAGACAACACCATTTAAAGAAAAATCAGAAACATCAAAAAAGTAGAAAAGTAAAAAAGTACAGTGGTACCTCGGTATAAGAATGCCCTGGAATACGTAAAATTCAGTTTACAAATTGCAGCTCGTCAAAAAATGT
>JAOUQX010000033.1:4664572-4675495 GCA_028566295.1 Liobagrus marginatus
ATATATACACGCGTGCGCGCGCACACACACACATATATATATATATACAAGGCTCGTACAGTAAGCACTTGGCTACATGGGTTACATCCATCGCTTGGCTTCATCCGCCTCTCTTCTTATCCTGATTCGCTCATCACTCTGGAGCAGGGTAAATCTTGACTCATCAGACCGCATGACCTTGACCATGAAGCAAATTGAAGTGCTATTTACTCCCAATACCTTGAGCTCCCTTCGCATTGTGCATTTGGAAGTGCTCTTACTTTCATTATTAAACAGCTGTGAGTAGACTTTTACAATTTTATTTCACCAAAAGGTTTAAGCGATCGCCAATCACGATCATTAAAGATTTCTTTTTCTGACCACATTCCTTCCTTGAAGATGATGGTTCCCCACTATCCTTCCAGTTTTTAATAATGTGTTGGACAGTGCTTAAGATAATTTTAGTAGTTTCAGCAATCTCCTTAGATGTTTTCTTTGCTTGGTGCATGCCAATAATTTGACCTTTCTGAAACAGATGAACATCTTTTCCACAACCATAGGATGTGTCTTCCAACTTGATTATTTAAGAAATGAGAAGCTACTTGCTGCATCAGTTGGAGTTAAATATCATGTTGCCAGCTGAAACATAATCATCCCTGCAGAAATTATCTAGTGGGAGGCTCTTAGATATTTGCTTTGTTAAATCCAGGTGGTAACTTTTTTGGACAGGCAGTGTATCTTAAGGATCAAAGCCTGTGTCATGGTACCAAGAAAGCCTGAGTGTATGGGTTTAGTTTTGTGAACTCAAAACTTATCCGCTAAGCTGGAGTTTGTTAAGCTACCTTCATGGTACAGGCCCAGGTTTTGATAAACGTTGATAAGTAGCTGGTGGGACCTGACTGAAGTCTTCACATGACTGTTATATGTAGGTTACTCATTTAGGTATCAGAAAATATGTATTGGTTCTTAGTCTAAAAAATGTTGTGACAGTTATTTGAGACTATCTGAAATCTATTGCAGAGTATTGACATAACAACTTCTTTCTCAAAAGGTACGATGAGTGGATTAAAGCTGACAAGATTGTGAGACCAGCTAATAAGAATGTTCCTAAAATAAAGCGTAGGAAAAAAATTAAGGTAAAATGTCTAATGCTTACCTTATTCCATGTTTATTAAAATAAAATTAAATGAAAGGGTTGGAAAAAATAAAAGGAGTTGGACTTTTTTTTTTGTTTTAGAACAAAACTGAAAGAGAAAAAGACCATATAGAGAGTTTAAATGACAGAGAGGACCTTTCCCCTACAAACATTTGCATCAACCAGTCCTCAAAGCTCATCAGTGGCAGTGATGTTTTTTCTCCAATAGAAGAATTTCAGGATAGAGGTGGCCAGAAGAGTCCTCTTAATTCCTTCAAGATCACCTACAATCTAAATGGCCTCCAAGGTAATTTCTGAGATGCTGGTCATCGTTTGCACTACATGTTTTATTTAACCTTTTACTGTCTGTAAAATTTTTTAATTTCATATGAAAATGACCACTGGGTATTGTGGTCAGCAATAGCAGTGACAAATTTTGTTGATGGTAGTCAATAGCTTTTCTTTCTGCTCTCCAGAATTGTTGCCATTATTTATTAAAATAAATCATATGCATTTGGCAATATTATTATACAAAAATTATATTAGTTATTCAAATATACTATATATTTTTTATTATACTATATTCTACAAAACTCTTCTGAGCTATTAGTACCCCTCACAAAATGTATATGTAGAAACACAATTGAGTTTCAAAAACTTTTTCTCTGACCTAGTAAACTAGTATTATGACATCTTTTACAGGGACTACAAACATATATGTAATTCCCTTTGGATGAAGGCATCCATTAAATGTCATGAATGTCAATAATTGAGCAATTTAATTTTAACCATTTAATTAATAATAAAATAATATAAAAAAATAAATTTATATTCATTTATAAAAGCTCAGTAAGCCCATTAATGTTTTTTTTTAAAGACAATCAGCTATTAAATTAGGTTTTTAGGCCTTTTTATGTATAAAGGTACATATGTAGAAGAATAAATGGATTTGTGTTATAAATAATAGTTATGGAGGGCACGGTATATCTAATGTATTTTAAGGCTATGAATATGCATATTTGGCATACTGAAAAAATAATATGAAGTACTACTTCATCCACTTTGTAGTTTCCTTGTAGCTCATAATTTCTGAAAAACAAGACATACAGTAGCTGGGGTCTCATTTATCAAATCATTTGTAGAACAAAAATTAAATGTGAGTTTAAATTGCTGGTATAAACAAAAAAAATGTAAATTGAACAAACGCATGCACAGATACACAATGGTCATGGATTAATCCCCACATTGGTTTGCATGTGCACAGCCACATTTCTCTGCACAAATAAATGCATACAAATTGCATTTTATTTAACAAGCACAATAGCCTGTTGACAGTGCTGTCTGTTTTGGACAACACTGGGGCATGTACAGTATCTCACAAAAGTGAGTACACCCCTCACATTTTTGTAATAATTCTATTACCTTTTCATGTGACAATACTAAAAAATTACACTTTGCTACTGTCACACAAAAGGACAATGGCCTGGACGTCCGCCTGAGGGTGCTACAGGCTGCGTGTGTAGGGACAGTTCACATGTCACATACGCCCTGTGTCCCACTCACTCATTGACACATCCCACACTTAATGACACTCACCTGTGTGCACTCAAGCACACACACCTGCGTGCACTCAGGAAGACAGCTTAAAAGAGACTGAGAGTCAGCGTGGGTTATTGTATGTTTTGTTCTCGTTGACACTGTGATAACGCTGTCTTAATTAAACATGCCTTCACGAAAGTCTGCACTTGCGCCTCCGGCTTCTTATTTGCCTACAACGGCTACTCGGACGAAGCCCTTTGGTTCGACCGTATCCCAGCTACACTATAAAATAGTGAGTGTACAGCTTTTTTAACAGTGTAAATTTGCTATCCCTTCCCTTAAAATAACTCAACACACAACAATTAATTTATAAACCGCTGGCAACAAAAGTGAGTTACAGCCCTAAATGAAAATGTCAAAATTGGGCACAATTTCCCTCTCTCATGTTACTCGTTAGTGTTACAAGGTCTCGGGTGTAAATGGGGAGCAGGTTTGTTAAATTTGATGTTATCACTCTCATTTGCTCATATTGGTCACGAGGAGTTCAACATGGCACCTCATGGCAAAGAACTCTGAAAAAAAGATTTGTTGCTCTACATAAAGATGGCCTAGTCTATAAGAAGATTGCCAATACACTGAAACTGAGCTGCAGCACGGTGGCCAAGACCATACAACAGTTTAAGAGGACAGGCTCCACTCAGAACAGGCCTCGCCATGGTCAACCAAAGAAGTTGAGTGCATGTACTCGCCGTCATATCCATGGGTTGTCTTTGGGAATAGACATATAAGTGCTGCCAGTATTGCTGCAAAGGTTGAAAGGGTTGCTGGGGGGGTCAGCATGTCAGTGCTCAGACCATACGCCGCACACTGCATCTGATTGGTCTGCATGGCTGTCGCCCAGAAGAAAACCTCTTCTAAAGATGATACACAAGAAATCCCAAAAACAGTTTGCCGAAGACAAGCAGACTAAGGACATGGATTACTGGATCCATGTCCTGTGGTCTGATGAGAGCAAGATAAACTTATTTGGTTCAGATGGTGTCTAGCGTGTGTGTTGGCAACCAGGTGAGGAGTACAAATATGCATGAATGCTGCCGGCACTGGGGAGGTACAGTTCATTGAGGAATAGTGTAGTTGAGGGACTTTTAGTAATCCAACTTGATTACAACCCAAACACAACTCCAAAGACGACCACTGCCTTGCTAAAGAAGCTGAGGGTAAAGGTGATGGTTTGCTAAAGCATGTCTCCAGACCTAAACCCTACTGAGCACCTGTGGGGCGTCCTCAAACAGAAGGTGGTGGAGCACAAGGTCTCTAACATCCACCAGCTCCGTGATGTCATCATGGAGGAATGGAAGAGGATTCCAGTGGCAACTTCTGAAGCTCTGGTGAACCCCATGCCCAAGAGTGTTAAGGCAGTGCCGGACTAAATGGTGGCCACACAAAATATTGGACATTTTTACTCAGGGGTGTACTCATTTTTGTTGCCAGCAGTTTAGACATTAATGGCTGTGTGTTGAGTTATTTTGAGGGAACAGTAAATGTACACTGTTATGGTATACAAGCTGTACACTCACTACATTACATTGTAGCAAAGCACCATTGCTTCATTATTGTCACATGAAAAACTATAATAAAATATTTACAAAAATGTGAGGGGTGTAATCACTGAAAGTTCACTGAAAATAAAAAACATTGTTGCAAAAATTGTTTAGCACTTTTACAAGTTTGCAATAAATCCAAGAAACAAAATTAATGAGTATGTATCTTGTATTACCACAATGATATTATAAACTCTTAAATGACATTAAATATTCATGTTTTCTGCTGCCAGTTTTGGAAACGTGCCCCACTGTGAGTGATATGACTGAAGATATGAACTGATATTATTCAACTAGAACAGGCTTCAATTTCTATTTGAATTCTACCTGTAAATAAAATTATACTGGTTATACAAAATTGACTGAAGAGCCACTACTAGTGGTGGCTTAAAACAAAGGCACATTCTCGCACATAAGCAAAACTTTATAAAACCCTTTTAGTGCAGAGAAGCATGAATAACACAGTTTGCTCACTAGAGTATAGGTAAACATGATAAATGAGACCCTTGGTTTGTAAACATCTATGCCACAACAAAGCTACCATTATTTGTCCTCTCTGATGAAGGCAATAGCCTATCCTGACAGTCACTGTTACCCACTGTTGTGTGTGTGTTTGTGCTAGCACTAGACAGCTCCACAGAGTACAGCAACCATGAGCAGGATGGGAAAGGTGGCAACAATAATGACTGTCTAACAGGTCAGCTAAGCCCTCTGAGAAGACTCCCTCCAGGAAGCATTTATACAACCCTAAAATGGGAAAGCGAGCCATCCACTGATGAACACAACACCTTAGTGAGTACGGGCACTACAGAGGCATCATCCAGCCAGTACCGTCCAGAAATAAATAAACAGTTTGTAACAGAGGAAGAGGCCTTAAGCATGAGGAGAAAAAATGAAACTGAGTGTACACACAAAACCCAATGTAAAGGCAAAACCAGGGGCAGCAAGTTGATGAATTGGCTGTCAGAGAATTCATTTAAGAAGCTGGAAGTGAAAACAGTTGGTCCTGAGGAAGGAGGTATGCAGTCCAGCAGCAGTTCTGAGGATGAGCGTGGTCCACTTATGGAATCACAAACCAAAGAAGAGCTACTAATTCACCGCAAACCTAAGGATGTATCCTCAAAAAAGTACTATCTGAAGGAAAAGCCCAAGGATAGCTGCCTCTCAACTTTCTGGGAAATTACTGAAAAGCGATCTAAAATAGCATCTGGAATGGATGACAGGTCACTGGGGTGTCGTACCAAAGGCCAGAAGGATGTATGGTCCAGTATTCAGGGTCAGTGGCCCAAGAAAACACTGAAAGAGTTGTTTTCTGATTCGGACACTGAAGCTGCAAATTCTCCTTCTCCAGTGGTACCAGGCCTGAGCGGGCCTGGCCCCGAGCATGAGCAAAGGAGTGAAACACAGGAGGAGCCACAGGAGAGACAGGAGAAGAACCAGGAGTATCCCAGCAGTGAAAACAACTTTATCCTCAACACCCCACCCACCACACCAGAACCCGCTGAAGTCTTGCGTGAGATGTATTCATCCTCACCACTTCCTCAGACGTCTGTCCTGATATCCTGCTTTCCAGCCACATCCTCACCAACAAGCCCTTTGATTGAAGAGTGTGCTGGTGGGCACAGTGAGTCTGACACTAGTACAGTGGAGATGGATATTGTGAGCTATAAGGTTCACATGCTGCATCAGGAGGAGCAGCTAGCATCCCCATTGAAAGCATTTGATGCAAACTTATCCAGCAACAGCAGCTATAGCTTATGTTTAACCAGCAGCAGTCAGCAGGAGAGAGAACAGACAACCAAAGGTAAAGCATTGCTACCTTACAACTTCATAATTATAGGGTTGATTGTTGAGCTGAGATTGCATAGGATTCTTCCAGGTTTCCCAGTTTCATCTTTTTGTCCAAAACATGCCAGGAGTTGGCTTGGTAGAGCTGAATTAGCTGTAGTTGAGAGAATGGGTGGAGTTTTCCATCTTGTGCCCAGTAATGGCAGAATTCACTGTACATCCGGCATAACAGGATTATGCAATTGAATGATTGAATAAATAAATGACTGCACTAAACCCTCTGTCAAGTATTAAAAAGTAACAAGCAACCGTATTGTTGCTTCTGTCTTGTTTGCTGTTTTCTTACTTAGTCCCATCAACCAATCAGAAGCGGCATAAAGAGTCCCAGGGTGGTGGAACATCAAAAAAACACAAACAAAGTAACAAGACCTTGATCTTGCATCCGAAAAAGAACCACACATCAGGTAAAATCAATAAAGGAATTGTTAAAAGTTTGTTTGTTGTGTATTTAGCTCAAAATATTGATCAACAGAACTTGATTAAGTCTTTAGAATTCTTTGCATGTATAGCAAAGATGGAGGTAAAAACGTTGCAGTGGACAATTACACATTGGGATCATAACCAATTCTGTTGGAATCATTTTAATTACGTAAAAACAACTATTACTATTAAGTGTAAAAAACAAAACAAAAAAAAACCTTGTTATTCTATAGCCAACAGCAGTGACAGTGAGGACCAATGTGACAGCGCTGCTAAAACAATTATCTCAAAGAGCACCGCACAATATTTGAAGACTATAACTCCACCCAAGGGCTCTGGTCGGACACCCCCTTCCCATAAATACCACAAACATGGGGACTCTGAGCGTCTGCATCTCAAAGAACATCATAGCAGCAGCCGGATTTCTCGTGCCTACAAGTGGCATTTTCAACTATGTGAGTATTTTAAGCAGTTAAAATTTATTATTAAAAAAGAGATTGAAATCCCTTTGTGAATCCAGCCATCAGATTGCAAATATTAAATTCATTTAAATATTTGGCCTTATTTCTCTTTCAAACCTGCTTTGGTAGCTGATTTAGACAAAATGAGTAGCCTTGAGAAGATAGCATTTCTTCAAGAGAAACTGCAGGACATCAGGAATCACTATCTCTTGCTCAAATCTGAAGTTGCCTCCATTGACAGAAGACAAAAACGTATGAAGAAAAAGGAGCGTGAAAGTAAGCATTCCATTTTCAAATTTAGTTAGTTTTAAAACAGGCTATGTTAAGTTATGCCAACTGCAAGATTTAAACTTTAATTACAAAGTATTTACAAATCGAATTTGTGTGAATTTTTTCTGAACCTTTAGAGGAATGAAAAGTAATTTTTAAAAAGAAAAGTACGCTCAGCTGTTTCAAGAGTTTATTGTCATGTGTACAGGAAATGTCTGTTGCACCATACAATCAAAAATTCTTACTCTGTGAATCCTCCCAGCAGTCTATGATGTAAATTATAGGGGCATAAGTAAAGAAGGAAGAAAAGAAAAGACACAAACTATAAATGCAAGTTTTGCAAAAATGGCAATTAGTGCAAATAAAACATGTAATGTGTATGTGTAAAGTCAGCAGAGGTAGATTGGTTCTATGTTGCTATGTTTGCTGCATATGCTTATATGCATATATTTCAATAAGTCAGCTAATAGGTTACACAAGTAACACAGTGACAGGCAAATCATCAACAATACATTTAATACACTCTATAAAATATAAAGTAGATGCTAAAATATGCAAATATAAACAAAACACAGTTCCCTCCAAAAGCATTTACAGTATTTAGCAGACCTTCTTATCCAGAGCGACATAAAAGAGTGCTTAAAGCCTCAATCAGTGAATATGTAAATTCCGCCAGAACAGAGAAAAGTCATAAGGCAGATTTACTATGTGTCCTGAGGGAGGGTGGGACCAGTCGAGCAGTGCTTGTTGCTCTGAGGGAGTGCAGTGCGGTGTGTAGTGTGAAGAAACATTAAGGTAAGTGGCTGCTGTTCCGCTTTTGGTTTTGTAGACATATATCAATGTTTAAATCTGATGCGTGTAGCTACTGGAAGCCAGTAAAGGGAGCACAGTAACGGGGTAGAAAACAAATCGTGCAGCTGCATTCTGGATCATCTGTAGAGGACGGGTGGCACTCAGAGGTAGACCTGCCAAGAGCGAGTTCAGTAGTCTAGTCTGGAAATGACAAGAGACTGCACTTAACGGTAACTGAGCAGACAACTGTGTTGATAAAAATGAACAAATCCTTTTGATGTTGTAAAGGATAAAACGACAGGACCGTGTTAGATTAGTAACGTGTAGAAAAGGACAGCTGATTGTCCATGATTACCACAAGGTTGTGAGCAGTAGTTCAAGGGGAGATCAAAAGTTGTCCAAACATTCTCTCTGTATTTGCTTTCAAGGAGTGGAAATGCTTCCCTTATCGTAGCAGAGAGAACAGTCCATTGTTGGGATAGTTAAGATCTTTCACTAATCTTCCTGGCCCTGTTCAAGCGGCATTTATTGTAGATATAGTGCAGGTCAGGAAGCTCAGTGCAGATGGAACACTCAGCTGATTGCACCACCCTCTGTAGAGCTTGTCTGTCCTGCTGGGTGCTGTTTCTGAACTAGGCTGTGGTGCTGCCTCTCAGAACGCTCTCAACAGTGCATGTGTAAAAAGTCCTGAGCACCTGAGAGGGCATTGTAAAGTCCTTTAGGTCATCTGAGGTGAAAAAGACACTGCTGGGCCCTCTGAACTGTTTCGGGGACCATGACAGGTCCTGTGTGATGCAAACACCAAGATATCAGAGATATTCACTATCTCCACTGGGGTCCCATTGATCATAAGTGGTCTTTAGTTTCTTTTCTCCTGCTTTGTACTGAAGTCCACTGTCATCTCCTTTGTCTTGCTGATGTTCAAGAGGAGATTGTTTTCCTGGCATCAGGTGTCCAGTTATTTTATCTCTTTAAGGTAGGCCGTCTCATGGTTGTTGATGATTAAGCCCACCACAACAGTGTTGCCAGCAAACTTGACAATGGTGGTGGAGTTGGAAGTGGCCAAACAGTCGTGTGTGTACAGTGAGTACAGCAGGGTACTCAGAACACAACCTTGGGGAGCTCCAGTGCTGTGAGTGAGGGTAGGTGAGATGTGTTTGCCCACCCGTACTGCTGATGGTTGGTCTGTGAGGAAATCGAAGATCCATGGGCAAAGCAATGGGCTGAGTCCCAGGACCTCCATCTTGGAGGTGAGTATGGAGGGAATTATGGTGTTGAACGCTGAACTGTAGTCGACAAACAGCATTTTAACGTAATTCCTTTGTCCAGGTGATTCAGGGCTGTTTGATAGGGGTGCAATTGTGCTCCGAGTGGAGCAGTTAGGACGATACGCAAACTGCAACGGTTCCAGGGTGTCGGGTAGTGTAGAAGTGATGAAGTCTCTTAATAATCTTCCAGCGCACATCATCATAGTGGAGTTCAAATTCAAGAAGCTTTATTGTCATTACATCATATACAGCTGTTGCAATACACAGTGAAATGAAACAACGTTTCTCCACGAACATGATGCTAAATAACACAGTCACGCAAAACAGAACCACAGAGTCACATAAGTACATAACACAAAACAGACCAACAAAGAGCTATGTACAATACAAAGTGCAACAAGTGCAGACAGCAAAACAAACAGTACCATACAATGCACCACAGGACAGATACATAGAACATAGCGCTGACAGGTTGTGCAACCTGTGGCAATGTACTGAAAAATGATAGCAGCATATAACTTAAGTTAAAATAGCAGCATTATTTAGCACAGCAAAGTGGCTAGTGTAAACAGTAGCAGCATTGAGTAATGAAACGGTAAGAGGTTAGAGCTACTGGATGGTAGTCATTAAAACAGGCAAGCTGGGGTTTCTTTGGGACAGGAACAATGATGGACTGTTTGAAGCACAAGGGGATTACAAGAGAGGTTGTAGATCTCTGTAAATATCAGAGCTAGCTGCTCAGCGCAGGTTCTCATTTTCCGACCCGTGATGCTGGTCCTGCTGTTTTCCTGGTATTTACTCTCCTAAAGGCTGTCCTCACATCGTGCTCTGAGATGATTAACGCAGTTTAGTTTTCGACTGTACCATTGCTTTGCTGTTTTCAATGCTCTACGCAAGTTATAGGATGTAGCTTATAGGATGAATCTTGTAATTGGCCATGTCAAATGCAGCAGAGAGGTCAAGCGGGATGAGGACCGAGGACAGTTTTCCTGATGTGGCAGCATGAAGTTTTTTAGTGACTGCCAAGAGGGCAGGTCTCTGTGGATTGTGCTGCTTTAAAGACAGACTGGTAGGGATTTTGGAGTTGGTTCTGTGAGAGATAAAGAGACTAGAGATATTATATACAAGTATTCAAGTTCAAGTATTAGAAGTTAGAAAGTTAGAAAGGAAAGAGAAAAGTGATACTGGTCTGTAGTTGCCGATGTTTGAGTGATCCATTGTAGGCTTCTTCAAGATGGGAATAACCAGAACTTTCTTGAAGGAAGTCGGAACTTGAGCGGATGACAGAGAACCATTGATGATTGTAGAGATAAAGGGCAGAATCTCTAAAAGCACTTGCTATTGTTTTAATAGTTTTTTGTTTGTTTTTTTCTATACACTGGAGGAATTTATTTTTGAGATAAAAAATTTTAGCTTTCATTTCCAAATAATTGCATCTAGATGCATTAGATAATATGGCACCGTGTTATCATTATTTTAACTATACAGTGAGGCCTCGACTTACGAGTGACCCAGTTTTTGAGTATTTTGAGATACGAGTCGTCTCTCGGCCGATTTTTGGCTTTGAGCTGCGAGCTAAACTTTGTGTTACGAGCCGGCTTCTGTTGGCG
>JAOUQX010000033.1:4683013-4695702 GCA_028566295.1 Liobagrus marginatus
ATAGTCTGCGAAGTTTTGCAAAACTGTTTGTGTAAAAATGAGCAGGATTTTAAACTATTATAAACTATTATAAATTAAATTATAAATTAGAAGGGGATATAAATTATATTAGTATCAGTATTAGTATTATATTAAATGACCCCTTACAACAGGAATACAATACAAATATATGTTGGAACAGACATAAAAAGCAGAAGTACGGTTTCAAGCGAAACGTAAGTTAGGTGACTAATGGTCCGTTTTGGGTTTTAAGTGGAATTCAGAAGAAAGGGTAACGCTGACGAGGTAAAATTAGGGTATTTAGGGAGAGACGGAGAAGAGAACGGGGGGAGAGAGGGGTAAGAGCTGTAAGGTAAGGTAAGCTGCGCTGGGAGGCCTGTGCCTCCGAACGGAGGTCTGGGCCAGGTGGACTTTGCTCTTTTTTCAGCAAGGGCTCCACTGATCTATTTTAAACCAGCATTTGGTTGTTGATATTGTGTTATTATACTGCTCGTCTTTCTGTTGGGATGGAGCAGCAGGTTAAAGGTGGTTGGAGACAACAGAATGCATTTTCCAGGTATTTTTCCTTTAAAAGCTCTTTAAACGATTTTGATGTCTGGACAAATGCAATAAATCTACTTTGCTTTTTCCTCACGAAGGCTCGACTCGGTTCATTTTACTGGCATTGGTGCTGTGATTGGAGTTTTAAGTACTATATAGTTTAAACAAATAGTTAAATTGGTGAAACCCCCCTTGGCACGATATGTCGGTCCAAAAGTTAGGTTTTCGGGACGACACCCTCTTATCAGGGGCATCCTTGCAGGAGCTGTACGATGTGGCAGGATGGGTCTTGCTGCATGCCTTCATTAGGTTCTACCAACTGGATGGCCTGGCTACTTCTGGCACTTATGTCCTGGTAGATTAAGTGTGCTCTTTTTACTCCTGCCTTCACACCAGGCCAGGCATCTGCAAGTATGGCCAAGTTTGTATTCAATCCCCATAGTGCTGTAGGCAAAATTTAGGAGGACAAAAAGGGGAAGAAATAGAAACCTAATAAGGTAGAAATTATTATATGAGTAGCACTAAAAGACAGATTTAAGGTAAGAAGGGTAAAAGGAGGAAAAAGGATGTGAGAAAAAGACAGGTGCTATCAAAAAAACATATTTAACCATAGCGTAAGTAGAAATGTAGGAATAATCAGTATATAACCTCAAAATGAGTAAATAAAAAAGGAAATATACTGATAGGCATACGTATATGACCAGCGGGCATATATCTACTATATCTATGCAAGTCGGGAAAAAACAGAATCAATGTAATCATACAAAAGTGATTATAGAATACAATGTACATCTGATCCAAGTCATTACAGTGTGTTGTGTTATGTGTAATTGGTAAAACTCACATCAAAATAAGGAAAGAAACCACACCACACGCAGGACAGACGAACATGGGAATTTATTAAGGAAAAGGAGCCCCACTAATTAGGAGAACCAGCATCAGGACAGACAGAAGAGAGAAAACAGTATGAAAATGAAGGTTTAGGAGAAGAACCACAGGAGGAAGGAGAACTAGGAGAACTACTAGGGAGCAGTAGTGAGAGACCCTGAGAAATTGGAACAACAGGTGAAATATGAGCATAAATTGAAGGAGAAAAATCAGATGATGGCAGGCAGAAGGATAATAGGGTGTGGAAAGAGGAACAGGGAAAGGTGGAAAAGTAACAGTGTAGGAAGGGTGAGGAGATTTCAAGCAGACAGAGGATAGCTCCACTGAGGCTGGTCTATAGGTGGAGGTAGACTGAGAAGTGGAAGGTTGAGAATGATTAGAACAGATAGGGCCAGAACCACAACTAGGGCCACAAACAGAGTCAGTAGGAATGTCGGCCAAAGTGCCAGCAGCAGCCAGGAAGGTCAGATGAGTCTGGGAGAAAGCATCACGGGTTGGCACATGCCTGATGGGTAGAGCAGCCTGATGCTAGTGGTTGAACTGGAATGATGGTATGGGCAGTAGAACGTTGCAGTAGGGGTGGAAAAGCCAGAGAAGTGGGAGCTTCTTGATGCTTTTGCTGACATAAAGCCTGCTGCTGCTGGGGCAGCTGAACACTCAAAGAAGCCAGGTGCTGTATTTGTGGAGGTGGTGCAGAAGGCATGGTGGCTATGTAGTAACCTTCCTGGATGTGGCCTATATCTGCAAATATGGGTGGCATGCGGACACGGGGGCGCTGATAAGACAAAGAAGTAGTGGTCTCAGACAGGCTCTGAGGGGTGATCTGAGGAAAGAAGGCATAAAGACAGTTAAAGTGGCTACATAATTTCGAGCACAACAGAAGACAGGCTATCACACAGAAGAGGTGATCTCATAACTCACTATCTAAGTAGAGGGCTCACTCATAGAGGCAAATAGGAGGATGAGCTAAATGGGGGAATAGGTCAAGAGGCAGACTAGTTTACAAGTATGGCCACAGATAGCAAGAATATAATTAGATCAGGGGAAGGTACGAGCATTGTACAAAGATGGTAAAATGCCATTTAGCCTCGGCATCAGATCATATGCACGTACACAGCAAGCAGGCGGAAAAAGATAACACAAGAATGCAGAGAGCTAACTTTAAACACTGGTGTTTAAAGGAAACACACACACACACACACACACACACACACACACACACACAGACTAAGACTTGGAGAAGAGATTAGTGAGCAGAAGAATAAGTATAAGCAGTTACCAAGGTAAATACAAATAGAACAACTAACCCAAAGCATATAAAATACTCACGGAAGAACTCACAAATTATTGCAGGAAAATACTAAAATCTGCCACAGAGGTGAATAATATCCAAAATGTAAAGACAACCAGTGTTGAAGTGTCTCCAACAGATTCCAAACTCAGAATGAGGGCAAAACAGGAAGAGAGAGAGAAAAAGTGGGGCATTTTTTAAATTAGCATAGAGAAAAGGCGAACATAAAGGAAGCGAGGGAAGTAAACGTAGCTGATAAGGGAAGTACAAATAACTGATAATTGAATTTAAGAGGAATCCAAAAAAGAACAAAAAGAGCTGACTTGCATGAGGTAATGGAAACAGCCGAGGGAGAAAAATACGAGATAAGGACATAATGGGAACGGGATTGGTCAGATAGGAAAAAGAGCGTGGAGAGATAAAGTATATAAACTGAAGCACAGAGAGCAGAAGGGCGTTCGTCTTTCTGTTGGGGCTGGAGCTAGCTCAAGTAGGGCAGATGCAACAGATTTTTTTGAGTTTTGATCCTTTAAGATCTTTTAAACAATTTTGCCTTTGGATTTTTGAAATAAAACTTGGTTTTTGCTCTTCCTCAACGAGGTGGTCGAATTGTCTTAATTTTTTCCATGGGCTGTTGTGCAGTTGCAGAGACTTTAGCTTTTATGACAGAACAAAGTGAGTAAGATCTTAGGTGTTTGCCAGTTACCCCTTGTAACAGCTCGCTGTCTAGATCTTCCTTGCTGCAAACAGCGGAGCGCGTTCCGGTCAAAGAGGAGACCCAGGATGCAGACTGCTTAAATAAAGTCCTTTATTTGACTGTGCCAAACGTAACAGTGATACATGCTTAACCGGAGCTTACGTTACTATTGAATAACCTGCACTGAGCTAGTCTCAGTGCCTTCCTTTTAAAGTAAACATAATCAGAACATAAAATTACATACAGGTGCTTATGGTTAACTTCCATTCTGATCATCAGTGTGTGTGTGCGCGTGTGTGTGCGAATAATGACACATACAACCCGCGAACCCCACATGGTCCTAGCGCCCGTCAGGCGGCCTGCCAGACCAAAGTCCTCGAACGTGACACCTGAGGACTTCCTGAAACATTAGGCAGCCAGCAAGTCCCCCTCAGCAAACGCAGCATCAATGAGAGTTGGGGGATGACAGCATCCCGACTTCTTAATTCATAAAAATATCCAATGGCCATAAATCCTCTTGATCTGCTCCTTTACTTGAGAGAGAAGTATTTATAATAAGCTTGACTGAACAAATTGGTTTTTAATCTGGACTTAAACATTGAGACTGTGTCTGAGTCTCGAACACAAATTGGAAGACTGTTCCATAACTGCGGGCCTTTGTAAGAAAAAGCTCTGCTTCCCCTGTTGTAGCCTTTGTGTTGTAACCTGAAGTAAGAGCAAATAACCAGCACCTTTGGATCAAAGTAGGCGTGGAGGATCACAAAAAAATTAGACTAGTTAGAACACTTGCATTGCTGCATTTTAGACTAACTGGAGTTTTTGTATGGTCCAAGCATCCTGACATTAAAGTGTCGGAACCAAACGCCAACTTTGGTTCGGCATACTCGATTTAGATGTGCAATCTGACGTACAATTTCAGACGTGCACTGTTGTATCTAGCTTTAAGTAAGACCTGTTGAAGTCTTTGGACCAGCCTAGAATAATAACAGTTACATCAATAAATAAACAATAAACAGTTGGGCCCTCGTTTGAGAAAGCAAAAACCACTTTATTGCATCTCAGAAGTCAAAAACCAACGTTTGATGAGCTCATTAAAAGTATAGCTTAGCCTCGGTGCTAAGCAATCACGAGTCGCCTGAGCTCGACTGAAAAACGGTTTCATTTGACTGACTCTGGGTTGAAAATCCCCAGTTTATATACACCAACCTCGCTGCCTATTTTAACCACATATTATTTCATTTTATGTTAACTTCGCACATTGTATTTTCCAATCTCCTTCCTACTGAGGTTGTGTGTGCATTTTTCAGTTCCCTTTATCACGGTTGGAAATCGTTTTCTCACAGGACCTGGCTGTTTTGGGTTTTCCCCTATTTTCCCTGAGTGTAGCACATTCGCATTGTCATATTCTTAGCTAACTTCCCTAGTCTTTCCCTCTTACAAATATGTCTATTCTTCACATGTACTTTGTTTTCTTAAACTGAGTTCTGGAGCCTGTCATTGTCTAAACTTCTTTTGTCCTGACCCTCTTCGGATATTATTCTATCTTTGTGTGGTGCTATATCTTCTGTGTAATTCTCCTTTTTCTCTTCTCACTGTCTTATTCTTAGGTTTTTTAATATTGTTAATCTGTTTTTTCCCTTTATCATTACACTTATTCATCACATTTATTTAACATTGATTGTACTTTTTCTTTTCCTAAGATTATATTTCTAGCATATATTGTTGCTTAGTATGACATACATTGGCACTTACTTCTACTATAGCTCAATTTCTTTTGTTTGCTTATAAGCTACTGCGCCTGTTTTATCTAAGCACCTATAGTAAAAGCATAAACCTTATTTAAGCATATACATAAAGTATAGTAAAAGCCTTTAGTTAATAGTCTTGTTTTTGACAGCACATTCTCTTTTCCTCTTTATCTTTTAGTACTACTCCTAATATCATATAATAATCATTATTTTATTTATTAACTTCTCCTATCTTCACAATTTTTTCTATAAAAGCATTACAGTTATCCAACCTGGAGGAAATAAATGCATGAACTAGAATTTCAGCATCATTCAGTGACATCATATTTCTTTTTTTAGCACTATTTCTGCGATGAAAGTAAGCTATCCTGGTGATATTGTTTACAAGAGCTTCAAATGAAGGACTAGAGTCAATAATCACACCAAGGAAACAGGGAGATCATCCAGATTTAATCTGTATTCGGCGAGACTGTTTCTAGCTGCATGTGGTCTGAGTACAAGCACTTCTGTCTTGTCTGAGTTAAGCAACAGGACGTTTGTATGGAACCACTGTCTAATGTCCTTAACACAATGCTTCAATGTTATTAAACTGGTGTCTCTCATCTGGTTTTGCTGAAACAGATAACAGTGTCATCAGCATAACAATAGAAACTAACACCATATTTAGGAATATATACATCAAGATGTGGAATATATATAAGGGAGATTGTGAAGAAATTTCTTGACCTGCCCAGTCGGTCTGTTCAGAATGGAATGCCTTTACATGATCTGTCTCACTCACTACAATCAGATGTGTGTAGTGTCAGTAACAATAGCAGGAGATTCATTCATCCTTCAGATTTTAAATTAAGAATATTTTTTGGTATTTCTTGAGGTTACATTGATATGTTTTAGTGGATACAGAGACATATTATCTTAGAGAAAGCCTTCAAAGGTTCAGCATCACCAAAGACACTGTCAGCAATCCTTTATGTTTACTCTTTCTGATTTTGTTCGCTAAGCCAGCACACATCAGTGTGTACATGTGGCACAAGTGGAATTTATGTTACAGAATATTATCTTATACCAGAACCTATTATTTACAAATCAACATGCAGCCATTGCTTGAGCTTGAGTGGCATGTTGATGACAGCCACTGCATGGGGCTTATTTTTTTCAGATGATTACAGAAATAGTTCTGTAATTAAATATGCCACAGAGACTGATACGCGGGATGAACTGCTAGAGAAAATTAGCAGTTCTAATACTACTAGTACTAGTTCTAGTACTACTAGCAGTAGTTGCAATGCCAGTTTACTTATTTACTTATACAATAACTTATTGTTATAACAGGATCTCTGACCCTTGGTATACAAGAGACAATGCTGATTCAACCACAACTGCATTAATGAACACTATAACAGAAGTTTTGTAAGTCTATGGACTAACAATATAAGCAGAGTTTATTTGCAGCATACACAAATCTGAATGGTATAACTGGTACTTTGCTGTACACAATCACTCTGAAGCACAATACTGCAGAGCTTAGTGTATTTCTTTATGATTCAGGATATTCAGATATTACATTGGCATGTTTCTTTACTGAGAAAATGAATTTTAACAAAACCAAACTGCTGAGACCCAATTTACCATTCTAGAACATTGCTCTGATCTCTATGTACATTTATACAAATTGAACAAAATAAACTTGAGCAGATCTACAGACATTCTTTTTAATAGGTGTTTAAAGTATAAAAGCAGCAGGGTCTTTTAAGTCACATTACAGAGCAACATTTTTTCACAGCAGTAGCCTTGGTTGTCACATTATATTTTCACGTGTTCTGTTTTCTCTTTGGCCCCATTTAAGCTGCATTAATTCCATGTAATAGTGGAAATGTAATTAAAGACAAAAGATAAACGCTAGTGAAGATACAGAGTGCCAGAGGAAAATTGGGGAGGGGTATTATTTGGAGGGAGTTGACTCTAAACATTAATTAAAATATTGAGTTTCACCAGCTTTAATCTAAATGTAATAAATTACGAAGGGCAGTTGTGTTTAAAAAAGGAACTACTGTGTGTCTCCCCTATCTGGGAATGCCTAGGTTGCCTGGAAAATCTTTAGCGGAGAAGAGGGGAGTCTCTGTGCCAAACTTTGGGCTAGTGCCATGCAGTCTGGGGTGCATGTCAGGGAGGTAAGCCAACATTCAAGGTAGACACAGATGTACAACAGTTGAAACCTCTGGAACCAAAAGAATATCAAAGGCAAAGCTTAGAATCAGATTTCTTCTATTCCATGGTCTCGAGGCCTAGATCTGAGCTTTGCAGACTTCTTGTATGGCCACAACCATATTTACCAAAGATTTTCTGTCATATTATATTTTTTTAAAGTGTACAAAAAAACATAAATATTTACAATTGCAGCCATTTTTCTATTCAGCACCATTCAGGATAGGCAGAAGGTGGTTTGATTACTGTGCCAAACAATGGAAACAACAGAAACAATTCTTTCTGTTCAATCACAGATGTGCTTATGCTTCTTGAAGGCAAAGACAAAGAAAATGAAGAGGAGCTCCTTGCCACAAACCTTGGGCTCTCGACCAAAACAATAATTAAGAACCTGGACTTTTTTGGATTTGTCTTCAAAACACACATTTGCACAGCATAAATTATACTACAGTTGCAAACAGCTATATATCTGCATTGTATTCATATTCATAGTATCACTGTGTGACCAACCACAATTTGAACAGGCCACTGTCTATGTTCAGGCTGTGTTTTGCTACACTCTTGATAACGTTGATCCCTGACTAAAATGATGACTAGAGGTGGATAAAGTACACAACTTTCAAACTTGAGTGAATGTACAGATATTATTAATCAAATGTCACGCCATTACAAGTAAAAGCTGTAAAGTCCTATTTTTACTTACATAGAGGGTATAGAAGTATTTTTTAAAGTATCAAAAGAAAATGCCAATGCTGTCATGTTCGTGTCAAGTTTCAATCAAAATGGACGAGACACACTGGGAGACACTCAATGGCATCACATGATTAGGGGAAACATATGACAAGGCACATGGACATCTTTAATTGGAGCTGCGGAGTAGTAGCCATTTGGCTGAGGGCCGCAGGACAGCAGCCATCTTGTCTGAGGGCCCGTGGAGCGGCGGGCATCTTGGCTTGGGGCGCCAGGGATGGGCCAAGCTCCATAGCCACTGGAGCTTGTATGTCCTTGCTCCCCCCCAAAAAAATTCCTTTGTTTTCTGGTCCTCAGCCTCCCCATGGTGAACCTAGAACCAGTGTTGTCCACCACCTACTCCACAATCTCTGTGAAGCTCTTCTCTCGCTCTGACCTCTCCAGGTAGCTTGGCCCTGGTGGTCTTGTTAAGCCCGATAGCAAAGGAAGTGCAGAGGTGTTGATCCTGGTACTCAGTCAGATAGGCCAGGTCTGGGAAATCTCTAATGTGTGGTCCTCAATTGAGCATTCTCCCTGGCTCAGCATGAGTAACTGGAACTTGGGAGTATCCATGATGAGAGGAAAAATGGATTGCTGCTGGGTTCACAGTGGGTCTTGTGTTCTGTGACGTTAACTGAGGCGTTAGCTGAGGCGAGGCAGAATGCAGGTTGCAGAAAATTCTTTCTTCAAAGTGACTAGAGCCAACACAGAAACAAAGAATGCCAACACAGAAAACAAACAATACCAGACTTGCATTTGGACAGGGGAACAACACAAGGCCAAGACTAACTGAAGCATTGAGTATTCTTGTATATACAAGACTAACGAGGTACTAATAAATAAGGACAAGACACACCTGGAGACACTCAATGGCATTACATGACTAGGGGAAAGACATGACAAGGCACATTGCCATCCATACATAAACATGAAGCACATGCTGACAACACAGAGTCTCCTGGTGGCCACCTAGTGGCCAAGCAGGATACAACCCCTTATGCCTGTGAAGCAACTGTAGTGAATATACTGACCAGTTTGTACTGACTAGTTTCTATGGAATAAACATTGGTTCAAACATTTTGCATTAATTTTAATTAATTTGACTTATAAAATATGAATACTGAACTAATGTATTCATATATTGCACTGAAGTTCAAGTTCAAGTTTAAAGTTTATTTGTCAGAAAGGTCTTACACCATAGTTCCTGAAGAAATCTATGTTTTTCTGACCTGTCACACCCACAATCAAAATCTCTAGGCTATGTTGGTTCTTCATGTACTGAACAGTATGGCACGGGCTGGGTTTCCCAGTTCAACTTATTATTTACATGTGGACACATGTATGGCACTAAATACATTGTCCCAGTACAGCTTAAAGGGGCCTCACACAAAGAGCAGCCTAGGGGATCTTGACCACCTTAATCCACCCCTGTCCAGAACAGACACCTGACTATCAACACAAAGCATCTGATAGTGCTGCCTTGATTTATTTTTTATTGATTCACTTTTTCAGAGCCTGACATTAAACTAATTGGAAGAATATACTGTATATTCAATATAACTTCATCTACAAGATGTAAAATCAATCTCTATTAGTAGTTTTGTAATTGACCTAGAGGCTGTAAATATTTGCTAGGTTTCAAGATTTCAATTCAAGATTCAAGGAGCTTTATTGTCATTCCATCATATACAGCTGTTACAATAGACAATGGAAGGAAACAATGTTTCTCCAGGACCATGATGCTACATATAACACCGAGCCACACAAAACAGAACAACACACAGTCACATAACACATAACAGGACAAACAGGTGTTTAGTGGCCAGGTGAGGTTCTCCGCCAGGTGAACACAGAGGAACTTGGTGCTCTTGACGATCTCCACAGAGGTTCCGTCAATGTCCAGCGGAGAGTGGTCGCTCTGTGCTCATCTGAAGTCAACAAACAACTCTTTGGTTTTGTCTACGTTCAGAGAAAGGTTGTTGGCTCCAAACCAGGAAGTTAGCTGTTTCACCTCCTCTCTGTATGCTGATTCGAAGTTCTTGCTGATGAGACCCACCATGGTCGTGTCATCAGCGAACTTGATGATGTGGTTTGAGCTGGTCATTGCACCACAGTCGTGAGTCAGTAGTGTGAACAGCAGGGGACTGAGCACGCAGCCATGCGGGGATCCTGTGCTCAGTGTGGTGGTGCTGGAGGTGCTGTTCCTGATCCGGACTGACTGAGGCCTCCCAGTCAGGAAATCTAGGATCCAGTTACAGAGAAAGGTGTTCAGACCCAGCAGGTTCTCGATCAGGTCCTGAGGGATGATTGGGTTGAATGCTGTAATGAAGAGTCAATGAAGAGAATAGGATCCAAATGCAGGAGCTTTTAATAAATCCCACACAGACAGATGTGATTAACAGAGGATGACAGAATTAGCCATGGCTAATGCTAGGGCGCTAGCTAGGCAGGCAGAGAAAGTCTAACTATTAAAGTTAGCGAAAACAGAATTCAATAAACAACGAACGTATACTGGTAAGTACTATAATAAATACTATAGTAAGTACAAACTTACCTAGAGTAGAGATGGCTTGGTAGAGTTAGCAAAACAATACTTCGCAAAGAAGTCCATGTAAAACAGCGTCTTATATATCCGATAACCCGGAAGTAGAACATGAATGACGTGGGCCGAAAGTGACGTGGCCGACCCTGGAAGTATTCAGGTGAGCGTTCCCGCGATGTTACACATGCTGAACTGAAGTCTATGAACAGCATGCGCACATTACGAGTCTTTATTGTCCAGGGTGAGAGGGCCAGATGGAGGGTTCACTTTGTGAACACTTTGCCATTGGAATTCTGTTTCACAACATCATCTACTGATCCACCATTCAATGCTGTTAATGTTTACACTAGACACTTTACTGCTATCTTTATTTAGTACATTTGCCATTTGTTGCACAACCGTCTGTGCTGTTCTATGTTCTATGTTGTAGAACAATTCCTGTAGCGTATTGTATGTACTGTCTGTTCTGAAATGTCTGTACTTGTTGCACTCTGTGTTGTACGTAGCTCTTTGTTGTCCTGTCACATGGTCCTGGAGAAACATTGTTTCGTTCCATTGTGTATTGAAACAGCTGTATATGATGAAATGACAATAAATCTTCTTGAATCTTGAATCTTGAATTATATATGGTTTTTTTAATTATTAGTGTTCTATTACACAGTAATAATACTTATTTTCGAATAAGAAATTGTGGATGCTATCTAGATCTGTGGTGAATGAACTATGGCATATTGTTCAAGATGCTTGAAATAACTCATCAGATGCTTTTCCTATAAAACGTAATGACTAATTGATTTGGAGAATAGATCCAGTTTGATTATAAAACTTTTTGTGACCTTACAAAATTTCAATTGCAATCAAGAATCAATGTTTATTATTTTCTTTTTATATGTAGAAATTGTTAAATATCTCTAAAATGCATATAGTATGACAAAAATGTTAAAATAATTTTGAAAGTGCCAACTGCATCCTTCAAGGAGAAGGTTAAGAAATAGTAAGTCTGGACTATTTTTTATACTGTGTATGTGTATGTGTCTGGGTGTGATGTGTGGGTGAGTGCATCAAACTGCAGACAGACCTGCTGCTTGATGTGTCAGCGGTGAGGACACACCATCATCCTGTTTTATCAACCTTCTTCACAGCACAGAAGGAGAAAGTGTGCACACCCTTCACCCAGCACCTTTTTTTCACACACCTCACAAACATAAATCATTATCAGTTATTTTTTTAATATAGCCGAGACTGAGAAAGCTTTACAGAAGACAACACAGAAAACACCTTAAATCAGCGTTTTAGCTGTGCATGTTTAAGATACCTTGCACACTTGCTGCCGGAATAAATGAATGGGTAATTTTGTTTGGTATGGCACAGTGGATCTATGGATGCCTTGCCTTGTCATGACTGTCTTCACATGTTCAAACTATAACACACAATGTATCAGTACTACAATGGCAACACTACTACTTATTACTTTAAAAGTAATTAAAACTTATTTTATTGTTGTTCGCTTTTGTTCACATTTTTAGATCCACTTTTTACACATTCTTTTCCGACCCAAATTCTGGAAAAGTTGAGCTGTTGTTTAAATTTGAATAAAATGAAACCTAAAAGACTTTTAAATCTCATAAGCCAATATTTTATTCACAATAGGACATAGAGAACATAAAAAATGTTTAAACTGGGAAATCTCATTTCAAATTTGATGCCCAGTAGAGGTCTCAAAATACATGGAACGGGGGTATGTTTAATAATAATTGAAGATCTGAATGATTACTGACATTTTCGGATCCTATTTGTCACATACTGTAACATCCGCCACATACCGGAGCATACAGCTTAACGACAACAACAGTGAGCCAGAAACGCTACAGAATAACCAGCCCACAAACTACAGACCCGAGCGAGGCGAAAAAGTTTACTCACAGTTATGGGACGTAAGTCAGCGCGGAAGGCAGCCAGCGGACGGCGGCTCGAGAACGACATGTTCTACGGTTCACGCCTCGCAATCAGAACGGAGCCGTTCAAATCAGCGAGGCGGCTGCATCCTGA
>JAOUQX010000033.1:4850274-4862498 GCA_028566295.1 Liobagrus marginatus
TGGGATATGCGGAATCAAAGAATTTCACTGTATGTTGTACTGTATGATGTGCATGTGACCAATAAACTGAACTTTGATGATGCACTGGTTGAGGAGATCTGGAAAGATCCCGTTAATGAATGCCTGAAACATTCTGGGGCCTAAACTGACCGTGTCTGAAAGCCTCCTTGATGTACTCCATAGCTAGTGACTCAGTTCTGGAAAGTGGGCATACCTAACACTTGGGGGGCATGGCATTGGGCAGCAGATTAATGGCACAGTCCCACGGACGGTGGGGTGGAAATAGGGTGGCGCAGCGAGCACTAAACACGTTGTGGAAGCCCCGGTACCACCGGGGGGCAAGTCTGGATTAGCCTTGGGGCCCAGACCCTCCACTCTGGTGGCCAGACAGGGTTTCTCAGGAGTCGGCGTTAAACAGTGCTGTTGACAGAAGAAAGACCATTGTGCCAGCTTGCTACGGTTCCAGGAGATCACGGGGTCGTGTGCTGCCAACCAGGGGTGCCCCAGGAATACCTCATACTGTAGAGCATCGATGACATACAATGAGATGGTGTGGACACCTGGAGCATTAGAGGTTTGGTCTGTGCATGAATGCCATCACCAATGAGCGTGCTATCCATGGTGTTCATCCTAATTGGGGGGGACAGGGTTGCGTAGGGATGAGGAATTTCTCAATGAGTCCCTTGTGAATGATGTTGAGGGCCGCCCCCGAATCCACTAGCGCTGTGAAGTATTACCGGAAGGATTCTGGGGCCAGGGAAGGCTCGGACCATCTGCATGAGCAATTTGTTCATGGCCTGAAGCTGTGCGATCTGTTCATGGTAGCCGGTAATTTTCAATTCAATTAAATTTTATTTATATAGTGCTTTTAACAATACACATTGTCCCAAAGCAGCTTTACAGAAGATAAACAGTAAGAAGAAAAAGAAAAAATCTGAATGTGTGACATATATCCCAATGAGCAAGCCTTAGGCGATGACGGCAAGCAAAAACTCCCTAGTGTAAGGAAGAAACCTTGAGAGGAACCAGACTCAGGGGGAAGCCATCCTCATTGTAACATCGCGGAGTCGTTCACCCGAATTCTAACCACTTCCGGTTCACCGATGACGTCACTTACGGCCTAGTCATTCGCTGCGATGTTCCACTTCCGGGTCCCACCATATATAAACAGCGCTGAAACAATGGAACAGCGCAAAGTATTGTTTCCCTAAACTTACTGAGCCGTTACTGAATTTGTGTATGTTCTATTTTCACAGAAGACTGCCTGAACAAGTTCACGGAATTCCCAGACCATTTCACGAGTCAACATGGTGCCATTGTCACGCCACTGGAGCTTTTGGTCACGGAGTTTGAATCACCTTACAAGCCCTGGTGCCGCTTTAATTTACTGAATGCTTTCAGCCACTGCCACTTCACTGAACACCCACTACGCTACACTTTGTAAATAAAAGGACGATCTGCAATTGCATCCTCATCTCAATGTCTGTTGATTCCTTCTGAACGTTACACTCATGTGGGGGACAGCAGAGTGTGTATTTACAGGTGATATACAGTGTAAATATAAACATATGAACATATGTTCAGTCTTGACATGTCCTTGGGTCCTGCGGCCTTATGACTATCTATCAATTTATAAGTAAATCAAAAACTGAAATAATCATCAAATCAAAATCAAAAACATGTAAGTAAAATATATGGTTATGAAAAACAAATAAAACGCTCTGGCAACAATTGAGTGTTGATTAATTAAGCTTTGAAATGAGTCATGTCGTAAATCTGAGGACGTTTGTGTTTGTGTGTGAACTGGTTTTCATGAATTTAAGAGGAGACAAATTTGTATACTGACGTGGGTATTACACTGGTATTATGACATAAGCATGTTTATGGGGACATTTCATTAGTCCCCATAAGTAAAATAGCTTTGAAAGCATACTAAACAATGTTTTATTAAAAATGTAAAAATACAGAATGTTTTGTGTGATGCGTAAGTTTAGGAGTAAGGAGATATAATGTACAGTTTGTACACTATATAACATTACGCCTATGAAATGTCCTCACTAACATATTAAAACGTGTGTGTGTGTGTGGTGGGGGGCGATGAAAGTGTGTGTGCGTGTGCCTGCGTGCGTGCGTGCGTGTTCGTGTCTGTGTGCGAGTGGCAGTGTGATGTGTCTTGGCAGGGCCCTTATGAGTATGGAGAGACTGGGTTTGGGGAGACAGCCTTAGCCAAGTTTTCCTAGGTCTCTTGAAACCAAATAGCTAGAGGCAAATGAATAAATAAACATTTCCTTCCAATATGCTGGCCATTCCCATGTTGTTAACAGGCAAGCTTGTGAGTCCATTCTCTGTGTGCACATTTGTAAGATAAACAGTACTAATGTGCCCTTCCCTCTTACTTATATCTGTTGAGTGGAAGTTAGTGAGTTTCCTTTATTTGTCATTACAGAGCCCTGTAGTGCTTTTGACAAAAAATATATTATTCAGTTGAACCTGCAGACAATAAGGGAGAAATCATGGTGGATGTAGCCATGGAAAATTTGTTTTTGTGGCTGCTGTCACTCTTGCACACTTCCACCGTCTTATTGCTCACAATCAGACTGGAGATTATTCTAACCTTGACATCACTATGGCTTGTAAATCAGCAGCTGGGTGCCACTCGCATTTCATTGCTCACATGCCAAATACACTGGGAGGGTCTCAGCATATTAAAGTGGATATAAGCAGCCTAAGATCTGATCATAACAACTTGCCCTATTAGAGTCACTGGTCACAACCTCATAAGATTTGTTGGCTTTGTGCAGTTTAAACAGAATAGTACACACACTGCTTCACACCTTGGCAGTTATCAGCTACTAAGGGGCAGCTAAAGACTTATTTATTTGCATTGGTATGAGTGAATTCTGCCAGAATAAGCATATGGTGCTATTTATCAAAATATTTATATCAAGAAAGACCAAATGTGACAAATATTCTAGCTTGAAGCATGATAATAACTCCTTTAATAATTTTTCATGCAGTATTGCCTCCTCATTACACACTTTAGCATTGTCTCATCTCAGCAACTGTGCCATTGCTTTAGCATTGTCTCATCTCAGCAACTGTGCCATTGCTTTGTGGCCTTGGTGAGGTTTGCACTCAAACTCAACAAACACACATACATATGCACATATGCAGGCATATGCAGGCATATGCAGGCATATGCAGGCATATGCAGGCATATGCAGGCATATGCAGGCATATGCATGCACGCACGCACGCACGCACGCACGCACACACGCACACACACACACACACACACACAGACAGCTCCAGGGACCCATCTGCTTTTCCTTTATTAATTCATCAGGCTTAACCATGCAGCTTTTTATTACATTGTTAGGTCTGAATTGGAGTCAAACACTTCTGTGATTCTCGACTCTCCTTAGATTGCTTAATTTCACACACTCTTCTCACATCGCTGTTTGCAGACTATACACTAGAGACTGTTTAAGGACTGAGAGAATATATTACATTTACATTATATAGTTTAAATCAAGCTCCCATAGAGACAAATCAATATATTCTCCAAATGCGGGAACAAATAAGACTTTTTGTCATAAAGACTAAATATAATACTTAAACATATGTTTTTAATATTATGCCTAAATAGACATGTATTGTTGACCTGTCCAACAGTATGTTGGATCAACACAGATTTAAGAAGCATGCCTGAGTAGAACACAACTGGGCAAACCCATTCACCAAAGTGGCATATGAATGACCGATCGTGTGGCCAGATGCTCACTGTGTAGCACTGGTCTCAGCTCAGTCTTCCGCCTGGCCAAAACACAATGAAAAATTAAAATGTGCTTCTATTTTTTTGCTCTCTGGGTGCTACTGGCGCTGCCTTAACATCAGCTCAACACTGCCCTCCAGTGGTCACTGAAACAAAGGAAAGTAAGGATTTTCATCACGTCGCTGCCGTGTGATATAAACTTAATTAATATTTTATTCAATTAAATAAGCAAAGATATATAAGGTAAAAAAAATCAAGGCAAGTTATATCAATAAACGCACAGTAAAAAAAATATTCACTTGGAAAGACACTTGTGAAGAAACTACTAAATCTGAACAATACCATTCTCTTTGCTTTGCATACAAGCACAAAGCTTATATTTCAGAATACAGTGCTGTTAAAAAATGTGTGAACCTTTTTCAGTTTTTGTCCTAAAACTGAAGAGAACTCAGTTACACACATGTCACAAAAGCAATACAGTATATTTTTTGTGGGTGATCATACTGCAGGTTTTCGAGGGCAATAAGTTTCAAAGTGCTTTTGAATAGGTTCAATCTGTTTATGATATCTACAGATTCCCATTTTTTCCTATTGTATAAAAAGTTTTTAAAAATAGACATGATGTGTAAATAGTGGCTAGGAAAAGCTTTCTTTCACAGTAAATCGCTGGCATACCAACAAAAATATAAAACACCTTTTTAAAAGACTATAAGACAAAATGAGAACAAACTTATAAGAAGCCTCTTAAATCATAAAGATTCAAAAAATTTGCCATTCAGGGGGACACAGACATCCAATACTTGTATAGAAGGATGAACTACAGCCCCTGCTCTCCATTCAGCTAAAGTATGTCTCTGGATCACAACCTGTCAGCATGGCATGTCAGTTGGCAAGTGGCTTTAAGTTTTTTTTTCTCCTCCATCAAACAGTCATAAACACACCACAGGAAGACATATATGTTTTGACATGTCTGCCAAAGAGCTTAAGGCAGTGGAATATGGGGAGGAAATAAAACTGATATTGCACACCAGGCACTACATGATATCATAAAGGTTTCTGAAAGGGTGCAAAACTGCACTTGCTGGAGAAATCCACACAAGAAGAAAGACTTCTTAAAGAAAGAGTTCTAGGGCAGACACAGAACATAAAACGCAAGACTGGTAGACAAGAGCCAAATGGCAGATGGAAAATATAACCCTAACACGCACCCCACCCCCATCCACTCTATACGATACTCCTTATGATAAAATATCAGAATAAATCTTAAAAAAGGTAATAAATAAATCAAATTAAACAATACAGCAAAGTGCAAATCAATAAATTATAACTATCAGTTTCCAGAATGGTGTGCAAATATGACATTACAGGCACAAGGTTGTCAGAATTATGTTCTTCAAGCCAGCCTCAATAAGGGATATTATCATGACAAAGTCAAAAATTACATAAAAGCACAGTTTGGTGATTATAAACAATTAAACATAATTATGTAAAGGGTGTAAATTGGAATCCAATTTATGATCTAAGAATATCACATAATTTCACCACACGACACTGGATCGCATCTGTTAGCTTGGTGACAACAAATCTCATTTAAGTTTCATTAAAGATAGGCAGTAAAAAAAAGTAATGGCGTGTGAAAAACTGATTAAAAGCGACAGTAGTAGTTTAAAGTTGTCTTCAGTCCTGCAGACTGAAAAGTGAACAGATAATAAAATGTCTCTGGACTATGCGTCTGTCGATAGTGCTGTCTCAAAAAATTTGTACGCACTCTGTTTACCGCATACACTATATGGAATTTGGACACCTAACATTTAAAGCATTTGGCAGACGCTTTTTTCCAGAGCGACTGACTACTGAGCAGTTGAATGTTAAGGGCCTTTCTTATGCGCCCATTAGTGGTAGCTTGGCATTTCTGGGAATCGATCCCCGGTCTTTGGCTCAGCAGTCCAACACCTTAATCACTGAGCTACCACTTATGACCATCACATTCTTTTGTATAATATTATCCACACTTCTTGAAAATATAGCCACACTCCAAAATCTAGTGGATGTGGGGATTTGCTCATTCAGCCACAACAATATTACTGAGCTGAGGCACAGTCTGAGGTGCATTCAGAGTTTTTGTTTTTCCCATAGGTGTTCAGAGAGTTTGAGGTTCAGGACACTTAAGTACTTCAATATTATACTAATATTCCATGTTTTCATGGAGCTCAGGGGCTATGTGCACAGACGACTTTGTGATAAGAGTTTGGGTGAGACACATCCGACATGGGTGTGCTGGCAAGCGGTCAACAAAGATTTGTCCATAACAGTATATTAATGATTTTAACATAACTTGCTGATTTGTGTTATATCTGTCTACTGGTGGTGAGGTGGAGATTTTGAACCACACCCCTAGCTCTTTGTTTTAACAAATTCTTGCATTCCAGTCAGTTCATCTCTCCCATGACGATGTAGTGATATTTTACATTTTCTTTGTTAATTTGCCCAAAAGGGCAAAAGCCATACATCTCAGGAATATTTGGTTTCAGCAAATAGGGCACTTTACTTTACTTAAATGGGGCACTAATTCACTCAGTTTGTGTAATTAAAACAATTCAAACAACAGAGTGGCATTTTATTTAGCACCAGGGAACAAGTTGCTTTATGTATTCACTTTCTAAGAGATTGAGGTTGAAAAAATACACTATCGCTACTTGTCTTTAATTTGTACTCTGAATTTTAAACAGGCCGGAGTTAATCTGTGCTCTGTGGGGAAATATCACATTACCTTTTAACATCACATATTAATGTATAATTACACAATGGATTCCCTATTCCATCAGACATAATGAAGCTCTTGTTTATCTACAAGTGTTTTTTAATATGAAAAATAATTAAGTAATTTACGATTAGTTACTCCCTGGCAAACCCTCGATTGTCTTTATGTAACAATTAACTACCACAGGTTAGGTTACACTAGACTAATGAGAACACTGGCATGTGAAAACATAGAAATGTTATATAAGTTTATAAAGTATACAATAGATTATTACTTGCCATTGTTTGATGGTAAATACTGTACACTGTAAATAAAAAAAATGACCAATCTTCCAAACCATTTACTGCCTTTTGACTGAATTAAATAGTAGCAAAATGTGGTCTCACTTATTACCCAATTATAAATATTTGTTTATTTTAAGAGGAGAAAATCCCTGAATCCAAATCTATAAATGACACATTAGGATTGTCAGAATTCACCTTGAATAAGAAGAAACTACAGTAGGATCTCCTAACCTTACTATCATTCATATCCCAGGGAGCCATTAGAACACAAAGAACCTAAGCAGAGTCCAGATTTCATTTTATGACTATTACCGTTGCAGTTGGTGATAAAAGTAAATTCATCTTCTGTGAAAAGTAATCTCTTTTGCCTGTATTTGAAGTGAAAATGTTGAATAGTACTTACACATAAAGACCTCCATGCAGTCTGGGTTGCACTGCATAAAATCGTAACCACTTATCCTGAAGCCGAGTTTTTCTCCATGTTTTTCTCCAAGGCTGCTAGGGATCTACCGAGCAGAGCAAAGGAAACTTGGATAGAGAGCTCAGTCAGTGATAGCGGAACATCTTGCTCACACTTTGGGTAATGTATTTTGAAGTCTCTGTTATTCTAATGATCTTGTGCAATTTTGCTTTAAAACACCATAACAATTACATTTTACTTTCGGTCACAGATCGGGGCTTCGGGGTCCCAGGAGAAAACTGAATTGCTCAATTTGATTTGCTTTCTGAGTTGCGCAGAAAAAAATCAGGCTCCTGTCAGTTTTGACATGGAGGATACTTAGTTCGAGTCAAGTCAAGAAGATTTTTATTGACATTTCAACCATATATAGCTGTTGCATTCCTCCAGGACTATGGAGCTACATAAGACATAGAGCTACATATGACATCAAATACTAAAACAAAGATTTAAACAAATACTGATATCATATTTATAACGATTCTACCATAAAAGAGAAACATTTTCAAGCCAATAAATGTAATTATTGTCGTAATACATAACAATGTTTTTTCAATGTTGCTTCTGTAGCTTGTATTTTGTAGTTCTTCCTAATTATGCAAAGTAATTTTTTTTCTCTGCATTGTTTTTTAACTTTGTGGTCTGAGAGACGAGAAGGCTGTAGTTGTGAAGTAAACAATGACTTTTTGCTAAGCCTGTTAAAATTACCTTTTCACACATTATCAAAGCCCTGACATGTTGTTAAAACAGTTATTTTATCATCCAATTTCAATAGTTTGTAGCCAAAATGTGAGAAATTAGCAAACAAGAGGGGAAGTGAGGCATTTCCATTAAGGATAAATCTCACATAAAAGGACTTGATGAAGAATTTGCTCTTATCAAGTGTAGCACTCTTCTATTCGTATATATATCACCTCTGCTGAAGGATGGTTATTTGTCTTTAAGAGCTGATTGCTCAGTGGAGTGAGAGTTTCATTTCAGCTCAGAAACACAACAAAGCACATGGACCTTGCTAGCTGCTAAAGTTTAATTTCAAAAGAAATGGACAAGGAGTCAACAGCACTCCCCAAAACAATATGAATTAGAAATCTAAAAATTATCCTTGAAATTTTGGGTATTCATGTACTTGATTAGATTGATGTCTAGCGGATTTAGCACAGTTTGGAGACCTCGTGGTTTGGCATTCACACCCAAATAAGGCAAATAATTACTTGAGAGTAAGACAGAGAAGAGCATGATTCTTTAAGTGCATAAACCTACCATTTTGGGAGTTGTCTGAGACTCGATTTCAATGTTTTTTAGGACGATTAAATTTTTAGGACGTTTTGACTCCATCCTGGCAACAGTGTACAGGATCAAGCTAGGCTGTAATACTGTAATACTGTTGGGCAGTTTAAGCAACTTTTCAGGCCTTGCAGCTAAGGGCAATGTTATTTTTTTTTAGTCTGCTGCATGAGACCACTGCAATTGTTGCTCAGAACCAGGAATTTTTTTTGTGAATGGGACAATGCTACGGATGATCAAGGTCATCAGATGCCTTTGTTCCTTGGTTATATGGCATGATTCTGAGTTTTGGCCTGAAACACGTTCCCCCAGACCTGAGAGGCTATCATGTTTTGTGTAGGCATGTACCATGAGGTAGTAGCCCCCTTCAAGTTTGAATCTGTTTGTGTCTAGAGATACTTTGCACAGTCCACCTTGGTTTTCCACTAAGCATCTAGCCCCTTTAGGTCTTGCTGTCATAGACATACCGATGACACGAGTATGCTTTTCATTGATCAAACTGCTTCCGGATGTTGTAGAGAGAGAGCTTGTTGGGACAGGGAAAATCTATTCTCATAGACACCCCCACCCCCAAACAGCCCCCCTTGGGCTATTCCCATAAGGATAAATTTAGTTACTGAACTCTGGTCTTCAAAAGATTTCATAGATTTCTTCGAACTCCAGAACACTAGTTCTAGACCAAATTCACTACCAAATGGCTTTATTCCTGGAGTCCCTCCAGGCTTATATCCGGCTATGCCTAAGGTGTACATTACTGCTGTATCTGTAGCTGCTGTAGCCATGAACCAGAGATCTTTGAAGACACCATTTGGTGATCATGTTCCTTCATGGCACTCAGAAGGTGAGACCTGTTTCCCAGACTAGATCCCTGGCCTAGGATAAAAAGCCTGGCCTTCGTTTTAGAGGGGCCAGACATAGCAGCATTTTAACCACTCGACTCAGAGAATATGTCTCCTTTGAAATGGGCCTTTTTGGAGAATATAACCTCCTTAAAAAGAGAAGGGCATTTGGAGGCCCTATCTGTTGCCTCCTTCTACTGGGAGTTGCCCTAGGCAAGGTTAATGCAATCCTTCAGCTAAGGTTGGGCTATGTGCCTAAAGTACCATGGTGTACTGCACAGTCCACAATTCTGCAGGCATTTCATCATCTGCCTTTTTTGTTGGCAGGCCAGAAAGGGCTAAACTTGTTTTGTCTATGAGAGTCCTTGACATCTATGTTTATTTATAATTTAAAAGGGTCTATAATTTGGATCTGCTTTGTACCCCAGGCTTTGCAGTGCTGTTGTCGTGAAAGTGTGCCTATTCAGCCTTACACCAAAACGGGCTCTTATCAGTATAGCGAAGCAGCATCAAACTCCCATCCCAAAGTTCCCATCAAAGGGGAATGTCTCAGGCTACAAACGTAAGCATGGTTCCTTGAGAGGAAAATGAAACAATGCGTCATCCTGTCATATTTCCTGTGTGTGTGTCTAACTGGTGGAAAGTGAACAATTTAGATGAAGGCAGCTTTCCCAGGCCTTCACAGACAAATGGTGCAATACATAATTTCAAAAGTTTTGAAAGCAGAAAGCAGTAGTGGGCAGACTAAACAATGCTGACCCTAATTGTGAACTAACCCGGCGCCATGGGCAACATAACATAACATACTGCTGCTCTTGTAGCCCCAGCAGTCAAACCTAGCTTGGTAATGGATGCTAGAGACTGCTCTGTCTCAACAGTAGAGCACTGTGTGTAACCGATATGAGTGTCATTTCCTCAAGAATTTAGATCTATTTTCATGCATACTAAAACAGTTAAGTGTCTTTCTTTTTCTACAGCACAGATTGTGTTTTTTCACACATAGGCTACAATAATCAGTTATTTAAAACAACAAACAGTGGTTACATAGATACCTGACAGCTAATTGTAAACATTTGTTTTTTATTTCTATTGTAAATATTATTCAACTCTAGCAATTTGTCTTACAATTGCTCATATGTATAGGTAGACGTGTATTTTCTTTAAAACTTATTTGCGATGTCAAGTTCTGTCATTCGCTTTTTTTTTCACCAAATTATATCCTCAAGGCTGATCTGATCCCCAAAGGTCAAACTACAGAAGACGAAGTAATACCTACAAAACACCTTTTCCACAGCCACAGGGAGAGATTACCAGTGCCTGGTCTTTGTCACACACAGATTCTCACGCCTGCCATGAGCATAAGCTGTTAGAAAAACAAACGCTGTGTTGCAGGCTCATTCATTTTCCTTTACTGGAATTTGTTAAACTTGTGGATCTGGTGTTCCTATTCAAGATTCAAGTCTATGCACGCTGAGCTACTCAGGGCTTAAACTCATATTGTGCGTTCAGTTAAGGCTTACTGCTGAATCCTTACACAATCTACAAAAAAAAAAAATTTTAACTGGTTGTTTTTTTTTTAAACAGCCTTACTAATGCTGGATCACATTTGAATCCTGGCCTGAGGGCACATCATTAAACTTGTGGATCTGGTGTTCCTATTCAAGATTCAAGTCTATGCACGCTGAGCTACTCAGGGCTTAAACTCATATTGTGCGTTCAGTTAAGGCTTACTGCTGAATCCTTACACAATCTACAAAAAATAAAAATTTTAACTGGTTGTTTTTTTTGGAAACAGCCTTACTAATGCTGGATCACATTTGAATCCTGGCCTGAGGGCACATCATTAATCGGGGCATCAAAATTTCTAATCCACCATGACATATCTGATTCGCACGACAAAGCATCTGTGATGAATTCAAAATTTAAGTCATGTTCTACCAACCTGACCTAATCTTTATTAAACCAAAAAAGAAAAGACTCTTTAAGGATGCTTTTATTGCTGCATTGTTAAAAAGCCTTTCAGAGTACAGGGCAGGGTGAATCAGATTAGACATTTGGAGGTGAACTATCACAGCGCGTAACATTGCAGAATAGCAGCCGCACAAGCAGCTTTAAACACGCTGGAGGCCCGTTGACACCCTGCGGCTCCAAGCCACTGCACTGATGGGGCTGCATTGATATTCGGATTAAGGCACGCCTCTGTGATCAAGTGCTCAAACACTAGATAAAAACGAGAGAAACACCCTTTAATCCCCCCAAACTCCCCTTTAAATAGGATTTTAAGGCAGATCGTCTCAAGTGGCTTCTTTCTACAATGGCCCAATGTTTTCAGATTAATTCAGATGGAATTTCAGATTTGTTCAATTGTTGGACAGCTGCAAAGTGTGTGTACAGAAGGCTGGCTCACTTGAGCAATTGTTCGGATCATCTGAAAGTAGAGTTTTTTAATCCACCAATGCATTTGATATGATACATACATCAACTGATGCTGATTTGGGTAAATGTAATGTTTTTTCTGATAAACGTCACCTACCTACCTACCTATCTATCTATCATTCGATCGTTATTTTTTTTTTTTACATAGGCTGATCAGAAAAAACATTACATATACCAGGATCTGTAATTTAGCATCAGTTGAAATTTATGCATCACATGTATACACATAGGTGGATATATACACTACCGGTCAAAAGTTTTAGAACGTCTCCATTTTTCCATTTGCGCAGTTTAATGTCTCAATGTACTCTGAAATTAAAGCATAGAACAAAAACAATTGGAGATAAAAAATAAATCATGGAATCGTTTTGTTTAACAAAATTTAATC
>JAOUQX010000033.1:4973169-4985902 GCA_028566295.1 Liobagrus marginatus
TGGCGTCTGGATCCGACACGGCTGGCGGTCGCTGATTGCCTTCGACTGTCGCACCTGCCTGAACTCCCGCGAGGCTCCATTATTGTGCAAACGCTTTGGGCAGGTGGAGCGAAATGCTGTAAAGTAAGAATTCTTTCAAAAATATATATTTGAATTGTATATCAATTAACAAAATGTAAAGTGAGCAAACAGAATGCAAATCTACATCAAATCAATATTTGGTGTGACTAATTTTGGATTCAATTCGTTTTATACTTTTGTAGGATCAGAATCAGGTAACCAAATTTACCACACAAGTGCTTACCAGCAGCAATTTATGCTTATATTATAATTTATATTTTATTGATTTGGTTTTCTTAATCATGCATATGTGGTCATTTATTTAACATTTTGTTCATTTTCTTTGGTTGTGTTTTTTAATGGCTGAACTGCTATGGTGAGAATTCCTCTGAATTAACCTCAGCAAAGTGTTAGTTTTTTGTTGTTTTTTTTTTAATGTTTGCTCTTGACCTCAACTGCATAACACATAACCAGTTCTTGTATTCCACAATTACCCATAATGACATATGGAGACATAAAATTCAGGGGCTTTTTTCTGTGAAAGATTGATGCTAAAAGTGAAGTGGCTGGACCATTAGTGCTTGCTATGTTTTTTTCAGTATGATTTGGGAACTGAATAATTGCATGGACATTGGTGGACATATGGAACTTGCTTGAAATGTGACGGGTCCAGCAGGTCCTATGATCATTTAGCACATCTTAAACAGCCATGTAGAAGAGCTGTGAGACAGCATATGGCTTTGTAGTTAGCACAGGAGTCATCCTTTCCTGGACCATGGAACAATCGCCTCAGCAGTGTCCAATTATGAAAAATGGCAAGTAAGTTTTAAAGACCAATCCAGTGTGTCGGTCTTCCTCCGTACTCTGTTTGGGTTTAATATGTAAGTGTCCCAGGAGCCTCTTTTGAAAAGTTCAATACCCTCCATGCTTGACTTGGCAGAATTTTGCAGCAAACACACTAATGTCCCACAGATGGTACCTGAAAAAGTCATGCACTTTCTCTGTTCTGATGTAAATTACATGCATGTTAAGGCTAGGGAGTGGGAGGGAAGCTTTGTTTTCTGCCTCTCCATGAATTGCCTGGGCCTCACTCAGGTAACCCACTCCTGGGTTTTCCGACAATAAATCTTGGGTAAGCTTCTTTTACAAAGAGCATCTCTTTGATCCTGTGCTCAGAAGCAGTAAATTGCTTTGATGCCACATTAGTGCTGACCATGTTTTACAAAGCCAGGCTCTATGGGTCTGGACTGAATAGAGGTGTTACCTTGATCTTACACCAACACTGGAGAGAATGGCGAAAGGTAAGAATGGGAGGTGCGAGCACAGGGATCAGCGAAGGCTGCTTACCCTTTTCCCTCCTGTCATGCAAATTTTAGTAACAATTTTCTTTTTTGGAACAAGAACATTGTCTTTGCAAAAAGACAAAGGCAAACACCTCTTATACCACAACTGCAGAAAGCAGACAGCCGTCTGTTTCGGCATCACGTCAAAAGACGTAACACTTCCATGCTTACACTGCACATTGTATGGGATGAATAACTTAATAGGTTTCATTTCTTTCTGGAATGTATAAATAAATAAATTGAATTGAATTGAATTGAAATAAAATTGTTGCATCTGACTTTCTGAACAGTGAGTGTTATTCAGTTGCATCAGAGTGGACCAAGTGTGGAACATTTTGTCCTCGCCTGACTCAGGACGTAACAACAATTGTCAGTCTTGCCACTCAGGATGTCTATACAGGTATGAAATATTAGGCCCTTTATTATAACCTCCTCTAACCCAAAGCAAATTTCATCTCATGCCTGCTCAGAGAGTTCATGTAAAACAAGGACAAGATGTATCTTGCATATGAGCTGGTTAATTTAGCAGTAAAATGGACTCCCCATGCTGCAGGCAGGTAAGTTTCACAGCACGGTTCTCTTTGATAAGCGCTTGGGATTCCTGTTCACAGAACTGTGTCAAACAGCAGCCTGTCACTCTTTACTCTCCCCAAAGAGGAGCCGCCTGCTTGCATGTTGTTCTGCTGATTGCTCTAATAGAGACTCTAATTAAGCAAAAAGGTGATAATAGACCCACAGTAGTCAGAGTGGTGTGACTGCAGCTGCTAAATGTGGGTGATGGGGTTGTGATCTTTCATTATGATCATATGATCACAGAGTATCACGGCAATGAAAATGACAGAGGTATCAAGGTTGTTGACATGTCATACCATAGGCTATGTCAAAATGCTAGTGTAAAATAGATTTTTCTCATCAGCCCCGACTGCCAGAAATGTGCGAATAACCTCTATTCTCACCTTGCCCAGTTGCTAAAGTGCCACCATTTCACATTGGGAAAGAGTTAAACATGAACGGAAACAAGGGACTTCATTTCATGTATATTTATTACTGTTCGGAGTGTCTAAGTAGCTATTTTGAGAGCTATAAAATTTTATTTCACATTTCACGATTTCCAAATGCTCAGAGACTAAAAACTAACAGTTTGAAAAATACCGCAAAATCAGATCATCAGAGTTGTCCTAAAGAAGAACTTTGATTTTGGACGATTTGGCTCTTCCAATACACAAGCTGACAGATGAGGCTGTTTGTGGAAGTCTGGCAGACAGCCACAGCCTGTGACGATGTCAGAGAGGAAGCATTAGTAGGCTCTGGTATCTCTAATCAGCTGATTAAAGGCTGCTTTTAGAAGCTCCCCATCCTGCTCCTAGTCCCCCACCTATTTGAGTGCTGATGACTACTTCGCTCTGCTCACGGTAAGATGCCTAAGATGTTAAGCTCATAATGAGCAGTGTATGAAGTTGATAAGTCAATGGGAGCTTCTGAAAGGAGTAGCAATGTCTTTCCTTGGAGTTATTTCACAGCTCCGTCATACCTTACCTTGTCTCCTTTATCTCCGTCTGTAACTTATTTACACACACGTAAATTCCAATAGCACTGGAACTACATTCAGTGGACTTGATGAATGTTACACAGCAACTGTTTTGTGTAAACTGTGTTATTTCATTTTAGTGCAAATTATCAATTTGTACTTATGGTAAAAAGCAGACGTGAGACACAAGAATTGGTTAATACCATTGTATCCATATTCAAGGAAGAACATTTGAAAACATGAATGTATTATCTTTACATTTTCTAAGTCATCAGTACACAGCAAGAGAGGTTCACCCATATCACCAATCTGCACTATGCCCTTTTTTCTGAATTTATCAGCTATTTTAAATTCCACGCAGCAGTCCATGAGCGAACAAAACCAGCCTTGTCTATTTTGTAATGTGATTGAATTATATCTCTTTCCCACAAGGTGGTGTCTGCTTTCTCGCTATGACACCCCTCCTCACGCCACTCTGTGGGAAAAGAAAGACACCCCAATTGCATGCTTTGCAACAGGTAATTTAATTTTACACCGTAGATATATGTTGTACAATAGAGTGTGCAGGGGCATGTAAAGACATAGAAAGGGGGCCACTAAGCAGCCTTTCATGGCTCCTGCACCTTTTGGCATGTGTATAGATATTTAAGAAAAAAGTTCAGCAAATGGAGTGCATGAATGGAGTTAGTTTGATGGAAACGGTTCTCTTGGCGTTAAGCACAAGTGCGACAGACAAAAATACACCACCTGATAATGAAAAAGATCATGGCCTGGTCTAGATAGCAGTACACATCCCGGGGCAACCAGCTTTATCATTCAAAATGCACTGATAGAAATTTGTGTCAACAAGTGCATTCTATGACTTTTACAGTTAATAAATTCACCTAATAACAACCAATAAATTTTGTTCAAAATATCCTATTGGGCTTTTTTTCATGCTAGTGTTGTCTGGTGTATATGGATCAGCCTGCTGTGAAGGCAGTGTCAATGGTTTTCAACTAACATGCAACACAAAGAAGATCACTGAGTGAATTCACCATAGTGGAGAAGACAACACTCAGTTTTTTTGAGAGCTTGTAAAAGTCTTTCCCATTCCTTAAAGTTCAGTGTGAGAACCCAGGCCTGTCATGGTGAAGAATCATAGTCATCAATCAATCTTTTAGGATTAGTGTTTTTGCATTTTCACAGCACTTTGCATGTCTCTGCAGCTTATGAAGAGTACCATATGCTGATGAACGACATCACCATGTGTCAATTCCAAGGACTGGAAATGTGGGAGATGGAGGGGACACCTAACAACCAGAACACTGCTGAGACATGCTGTGCGACACATCATAGACCGGAACTGAACTGCAACCTCACACCTCAATGGCGATGCCTCTCCACATGCGTCTTTCCAAGTGTGTGTCCGACCCTTCTCTGCTACATCCTGTTTCTTTAATGGGGTTTCGTGTGAAAACCAGGATGAAAATTAAGATGTGACCCTGAAGCAGGGGAAGCAAGGGTGTATGTATGTGGGTGTTTCATGTACAATTATTACAGATCAAAGAGCACTCTTCAGGGGTTTGGTTAGAATTCGCACCTACCTGTTAGTCCAGATGAGGAGACACTAAACTCTGGGTTTTCTAAAAAAATTTACCCACATTGCCAAAGCCTTCATTATACTGTATACTCTAAAACAACTCTAAACAAATATCAGTCACGCACTTCAGTAGCTTACAATGATTGTTATCTTGTTTCAGGTTTGTCTCTTTATCTCTCTTATAGCAGCTAGATTAAGGACTGTGCTGAACAATGAAGTGGTTGTTGGTCTTTCATAAGGTTTCAGCCAGTGTTGTACATTTATATTTTACAACAGATTAAAATAGCTAGAGCATCTTACTGAATGGAGTAAACATTTCTGCTCCAACATTTCTTTTGGAGAACTTCTTTTCTTTTCTTCTTGATATTTTATTGTACATTGCGGTAAACTCTTAGGTTGTTCTTAAATTAAGTTTGTTACACGCACACTGCTCTTAACACATGGTCATCATTTAGTCATTAATAATTGTTGGACATTTTTAAAGGATTCAAGTACACATTGTGCAACATGATGTCTGCAAGGACAACTTAGGCCTTAAATGTGATGTTTACAAATGAGGGTTCATGAAAAACAAACGTAACTTGTTAACTGCAATGAAGATGACAAGATTAACCCGAATTATATCTGTTTTTTCAACTCGTTTTAAATATCAATCACCCTGCCATGTTGCTATTATATGATTGTTAATCATTTTCACTCTTAAAGCTTACCATATTCAATATTTGCTCTTTAACTAATATACCAGAATTAAAAGAGTAAAACCTAACAGATTCCAGTTTGTGGTGGAACACAGTGCATAAAAATGCATTACCTTCAAAGCTTATATTCACCAAAAAAACATTAAATTAACCATGATTTTTGCCTGTACTTTGCTGATTTGAACTCTGTTTTAATTGAAAATCAAATCAAATCTTGTTATTGTCCAAAAACTTTTATCTGGACTGTGGCTCCTTACAGTGCACTGGAAGTGTTTGTTTCATTAAAAATTGGTTTTAAAGATTTGTTTTTAGACTTCAAAAAAAGAAGAGATGGAGACCATGAATGCACTATGTGATTCTACATGACTTTAATTAATATAATGTTACCTAGAGGTGTTCACTCTTGAATCTGTTTTCCTCATCACAGGGACTTTTCCTGTCCATTATCACCTCTTTATTCGGAAGCCAAATCTACATACAGATTTCTGTACATCTGCTTTTTTACATACATCTAGTGTTGTACAAATAAACTTGAAATGTATTGAAGTGCAACACTTCAGATCTATTGGGTACCAAGGTCTGCATGATACCCATTTTATACTTGTATATGTCTAAATGTTAGGTAATGAATGAGAAATGGGGAACATATAAACAATATCAGGGGTGGAAATAAAAATAAATACAGGAGGCTCTTGAAGTCTCATAAATTCACCAAGTGTTTTCAAATCCTTCCCCCATAGTGCATTCCATGCTACAGTTGCTACAAAACTCTGTTCTCGTGATCATATAAGATTTCAGATGGTGATTTTTCTTATGTTGCTATGGTAAATATTGTATAAACATTGTATATAATAATGTAAAAAAATTAAAAATAAAAGTCTTCTTGGATTGAAAGAACGGTAAAGGCATGTGGGAATTTTGTGGCAAATGGAGGAAAAGGGTCAACGTTTGGACTGGAGGGAAATGCCTGATCTGTCACTTTTCACAACTAATAACAACACCTAGAGGTGGAAAAAACAAACTAATGCTTCAGAATCTGTCTCCCAGTCTGGTGACGAAATCTTTGTTAACATAAATTTCTCCTCATCCCAAATGGTCTCACACCCCTTGTTAAAGTTTTCACAAAGTTGAAGAAACTTACATTAGTTAAATGGCTACACCAGACGAGAACGGAGGCGTGAACGGGCCCACTTAGGCCCAGTACTGCCGAACAAACATTATTGTTTTAACAGGTGAAAAATTAAAAAAAAGAAATGTTTACAGAAGACAAAATTTATGTTGCCGCCATATATGGTTAGATGTAAAACTTTAAGGATTATAAGGAATACTATTCTGGCTACTAACATTTATTCTATTACAGCTGTGCTAGTTACATAATGTAATAAATATCATTTGACAGAATACTATTCTTTATAATCTTAAAGTTTGTCATCTAATCAGATATTCTAGCAAATAAGATATTTATTCTATTATTTAACTAGCACGGATATAATGGAATATGTGTTAGCTGCCAGAACAGTATATGTAAATTATATCACTTATAAAATGGTGTAACACAAGATCTTTCAAAGGAGTAAAGAGTTTTTAATATTCGATGTAAAATTAAAGCTGTTTCATCCGCTCATTGAGATTCCTCCATGAATTATTCTTCACTGTCATGTCATCAATGTCATCTGATTTACCACACAGGTATATACAGAAGTGGCTTTGTAAATAAAAGAGTTTCAAGTATATACTCAGCAAATTGTATAGTATATTATTTATAGCAAATTATTTAAAGGATTCAGGACGTAACAATATAAAAATCTGTAAGATGTACTGCACCCAACAGAACGAACCAATCAGCACATCAAATATTACCAAGTGCGTTCATATACAGCATATATAACAATTATTTTATTTTATTTATTTATCTATTTATTTAGCTACTATCCTAAGACTTCACAAAGTACTATTACAAATTTTTAAAATCATCGTATCTGCTCACACTTTAAGATGGTCTTGCTGCATGAGCACAAAACTTAGGGAATGCCTAAGTATTAGGTGAATGGGATTAACATCAGAATAACCATGTCTCAATAGCCATCCATTTGTATTTAAACCTAACTGATATACATAAATGGAAACATTAGCCTCAAACTTATTTGCCTGAATGTTTATGAAAATTGAAAGACCCTATAGAACTAAGGATTTTAAAAAATGTAACCTATACACATGCATTTGTGCAACTTTGTGCAAACAGTGCAAGATAAAGCAACCAGATAGTGCAGGACAAAAGATAGTGGAGGGCAAGACACCATGACAATACATAACAATCCAAAACAAGACACTGTACAGCATGCTGGGCAGCATTGTTTTGTGTTTAGCAGGTTCATAAGACATTCTCTTGCCTGATGATTTGTTAACAATAATTAAGGAACTGCCATAATATACCTTTTAACTTTGTTCCTGTATTCGATGATTTTTAGATGTATGGTTTGATTTGGTGCTAAAATAGCACTCTTCTGATCGAGCAGTTCCTGCCACAGCAGTATTAGCATTCTACAACATAAACCGCTATCCAAGAATACCAGCACAGCCCGTCCGCCCATAGCTACAATGCCATATTTGTGAACTGGGAAAGATCATCGGCTTGAAAATAAGGGATGCCTTAACATATGCCTCATTCTTCTAAATGGCCTGCTCTTTAACAGTATTGCTTTAAAGGTGGTGCTGCCGGGGTCATACTGTCCTGGGAAAGTTAAGTTCTCCATTTAAATCAACAAACGATAGTGGCCTTCTGCCGAGGATATGAATGTGCCCAGTGGCAGATGGCAGTGTCCCATACCCATAGACTCATGCACGCCTTAATCCCCAGGGGAGCTTGCATTCCTGGGTCATCAGTTGTTCACATCAAATACAAGAGAGTAAAACACAGAGAAGAGGCTGCATCCCTCCACCCATAATCCCCCTCCCTAGATTAAGCAAATGTTTTATTTCAGTGCTGGAGGAAAAAGGCACATATACGCCTGAAAACCCCTAATTACATGCCTATCCCATCAGCAGAAGGTCTTTAAGAGTCGCCAGTAATATTACCTATATTATTTAAGTGCTAATTAAATAATAGAGGATCTATTAGACGGTTCCCAAATAATGACAATAAAGATATATTTCTGTGCAACCTGTATCATTCATCAATATGATCCAAGACATTAGTTGAAACAGTGCTTCTTTTCAGGTAACTTCACTCTCCATGAGTAGCTTGTGCGTTCCATTATCTTTCATTTCATGCGTGACTGCTCAATTTTCTAATTGTTTGTTTAGGTGGGCGAGTGCCACAGTGATCCCACGCTCTAGCTGTGTGTGTTTGTACATATCAGCTGCTTCAGTCTAAACAATGGGGACTCATGTGACTCAGCAGCTTCCCCCAATGCCCCCTTAGGCTCTATTGCTGAGAGACTTTCTCACACCTCTCCATCTGGACATGCTCCTTTCGAAACGTCAATCACAGCAGGGGCTCCAGTTTTCTGCCCGCACTGGGGGATGGCCCTCTCTGGGCGATCTGGTGGAAAGTCAGTGATGGTTAATTTCTGCATAGTCTTAGAGAAGATCACACTGCTGTCGGCTCTTCTGCAATGTTTTCTAGAGGCTTGATTAAAGGTTCTGGAAAAAGGTTGGCTTTTCTGTGCCATTTAATACAGCATTACATTTGAGTTAATCTGTGCCCTAAAAGAGCTCATGTCTGACAGAATTATTTATGTGAGAAAACACATATTGCAGAAGCAGAATGCATAATTTAGATATTAATCTCCATAGTTATCCCTCCAAAGTAATCACAGATTATGTGTTATATTTGTGGAATATGACTTTTGAGTCAGAATAAATAACATTAAGAACGAATGTAGGACAGCTGATTCCGATTTTATAAGATGTAGTTTGTTGACTAGTTTCAAACATAACATGACTAAATCTGTTGGCACTAGTATTTGAGCGTCCTCTGGCAATTGCTACGTAGACGTTTCTCCTCAACAGAGTCAAGCATGGAGTAGGTTTAGTTATGGTTTAGTGCCCACTGCTGGATATATGAGGTATTGTCAAAGCTATAGAAATAGTATGGTGGCCAGCAGGGGCCGATGATCAGGATTCCAGTCAGATAATCAGGGACTGGAATGGAAATTATTCATTCATTCGTTCGATCATTCATTCATCTACTGCTTATCCTGTTCAGGGTCATGGGGGCACTGGAGCCTTTCCCAGCTAACTTAGGGCATGAGGCACGGTATACTTTGGACAATCGCCAGTTAATCGCCTTATACTAAGAGATAGACAACCATTCACTCACAATCACTCCTATGGACAATTTAGAGTAGCCAATTCACCTATGTCCCGTCGCATGTGTTTGGAGGTGGGAATAAACCGGAGTACCTGGGGAAAACACGCAAGCAAGGGGAGAACATGCAAGCTCCACAGAGAAAGACCCTGGGCAGGAATTGAACCCATGGCCTTCTTGCTGTGAGGCAACGGCAAATTGCAAAGGCTTTGCAAATCTCATCATCTACATTGCACAACATCAACAAAAGATTCAGAGAAATGGTAGAAATCGCTGTGCATAAGGGACAAGGTCAAAGACCTTTATTGGATACCTGTGGTCTTTGGGCCCTCAGATGATACTGCATCACTCATCGACATGATTGTGTCAATGACATTACTAAATGGTCCCAAGAATACTTCCAGAAACCACTGTCGGTAAAGAGAATCCTCTGTGCCATCTGTAGATGACAACTAAAATTCTATCATGCAAAAAGGAAGCCTTATGTGAACATGGTCCAGAAGTATAATTTAGCAATTATGAATGGTTTGTTCAAGTTCATGTCCAAGAAGCTTTATTGTCGTTACACCATACATTTACAGCTGTTGCAATACACAATGGAACGAAACAACGTTTCTCCAGGACCATGATGCTACACAGGACAGATACATACAACATTGAACATGCACGTTTGTATGTTGGTAAGCAATTTTTCTATTCAGTGCTTTCATAAAAACCTTATTTGTGTGCATTTTTTCGTTATAAAAACAACGTGATCTGTCCTCGCATGGTATGGCCATCAAAATAAAGCCCGCACCTGCTGAGTAAGAGCCGCTAAAGATTCGGCTCTTCTCGTTCGCTACAAATAATCGGTTCATAGAGCCATCTCGTTAGCGAACACATCACTAGATCGGAGAAGAAAAATAGTGCTTCCTCCATTGCAACATTGTTCGTAAGATACACAAAAAGAAAAAGAATCTACAACGAAAAACAATCTTTTGCTTTTTAATCGCACTGACCACTCTTCTCCGACGACGACTGCACACAGTGATCAATATTGTATGTATTGCCACCTAGTGGACTCTTCTGTCCCGCTAGCACTTCCTCTTGACAATACCAGAGAGGCGCAATACGAGGTCTGGTGAGTTTGCTGGCCAGTCAAGCACACCAAAATCATGCCCATTTAACTACGTTTTTCCACAATTTGAGATGAATTACTGAAATAAATGAACTTTTCCATGACATTCTAATTTATTGAGGTGCACCTGTAATGGACACCTATAATCATTAATCTAACAGCTTCCAACGGCTCTCCTAACCCTAATTTAGAACTACAGTATGATCTAGTCATTCTTTGGCTGTTTTCCTGTTTGCAACTGGCGCCACCGGCAAATGCTTACCAGACATGTGCAGTAGCATTAATTTTTTCGTGATTAAAAACATGTATATTATTGCGTGTGTACAGGGCCACAATGATGCCATGTAACAGAAGAGAGCGTTGTTGCCTAGTAGCGTACAACGTGGCTGTAAACATTGTAAACGTCTGGTTGAAGTTCCTTTCATTGTTTTACAATATCTCTTTAGTCGTATAAAGTAGCAGATGGAATCCACACTGGAAAATCTGGCGAAAATAATATAATTGGGTCATTCGCGTAACATTTCATTATCATTTTATGATTTTAAACACAGTAATTCTTATCTCGGAAACTATTTGGTAAACGAATTGGGATGCAGTGTATGTGCCATGCGCCAAAACTCATGTTTCCGCTTCCGGGTAGAGTCTCGGTCATCCCTTTCTAAAATGGATCGAAAGGGCTGTTGATTATGTTAGCTCTCACACACGTGTTAGATCACTTGCTTAAATTGCCTGAGAGGTTTACATCAGCGTTTGAACTGAAACGCGGTTTGAGTTTTGCTTAGTTGTTGGAGGGATCAACTCTGATTGTTTACGGCTAGGGGCAACATCTCAGCCAGATAGCCGGCTAAAAGTACCGGGGAGCCAGATAACGCGGCTGTAGCAAGCTTTCGTGTCTTTCGTTGAGCTAGCAGAAGAGACCGGAGGGAAATGTGTGAAAGATTTACAGTATTATTGTAAAGATTTACGGGCACACAGCGCGCGTTTGAGACTTGTTAAATATTCTCATTACCATTCAACGGGATTTTCTTCTTTCATTTTTAATCATTAACCGGATTAACGGCTACGGGACAGAATGGGGGCGTACCTGTCGAAGCCCAATACGGAGAAAAGCACAGCCGACGGAGGGGATGACAAACTGAGCTACGGCCTGGCGGCCATGCAGGGATGGCGCGTTTCAATGGAGGTAAACATTACACACATGTATCTTAGTAATCTGCTGCTAGCTTTCGATAACCTGAGCACACAAATGTATGTATGCACCCAGAATGTCTCACTGTGTGCTTTGAAAAGATGAAAGTTTTACGGTTTTAATCGTTATACAAAATCATACTTCACCAAGTTGTGTGTGTGGAAACAGAGAGCCGCCAGTGTGTAAGATTTGGTGCAATTAGCTCTGTCCCTCAGTTCAAAGTTCGTGGCGCTGAATTTTGTGGCCTTTAACGATAGCGTTCTTGTCCGTTATGTTTCCAGGACGCTCACAACTGTATCCCAGAGCTGGATGACGAGACGGCAATGTTCGCCGTTTATGATGGCCACGGAGGTAAAGACGACACGTTGACGAATTGTTCAAATTCATAAGATGGGATAATCGGAATAAAACCATTTCACTGCATTTATGTGTATGTGATGGATAGGATCTGAAAAAATTAAACATTAGCCATATTGAGCTTCTATAAAAGCTTCCTGTAGGTAAACACTAGGAGGAGAGTGACTGGAGAATTTTGTATTGAGTGTGAATTTCTCTTTACTGCTAGGTGAAGAAGTTGCTCTATACTGTTCCAAGTATTTACCAGACGTCATAAAACAACAGAAAGCCTATAAAGATGGTAAACTGCAAAAGGTAAGCTGGTTGGCACACAATTAAGACAATGCAGAACCTCAAAGAATATAACCAGTTTCTTTTGCTAATAATGCTTCCCAGGGATAAAGTGAGAAGTTATACCGCCTAATACCTTGTTGAACCCCAAAACTCCCATACATTTTTAGTCTGTTAGTTCAGCTTTCGACACCATAATCCCCTCCAAGATGGAGGCTCTGGGACTCGGCACATCGCTTTGTCGCTGGATCTCTGACTTCCTCACGGACAGACCACAAAT
>JAOUQX010000033.1:5065336-5080856 GCA_028566295.1 Liobagrus marginatus
GTGTTGGGAAGAACTTTCCGAACAATATTTGATTTCCATTGTAGAAAGAATGCCACGAGTGTGTTCGGCTGTTATATTTGCAAAAGGTGCAAATAAAATTTTGTTAAACAAAACGATTCCATGATTTCTTTATCTCCAATTGTTTCTTTGTTCTATGCTTTAATTTCAGAGTACATTGAGACATTAAACTGCGTAAATTTCAATAAAAACCGAAAAAATGGAGGCATTCTAAAACGTTTGACCGGTAGTGTGTATATGCATGCATGCATGTATGCATACATACAAAAAATGTAATACCATTATAAGTGGGGGAAGTGGTAGCTCAGTTTTTAAGGGGTTTGACTGCTGATACGAAGACTGGGGTTCGATTCCAATCACCGCCAAGGTACCACCGCTGGCTCCTGAGCAAGACCATTAACACTCAGCTGCTCAGTTGTAAGTCGATCTGGATAAGAGTGTCTGCTAAATGCTGTAAATGTAAATGGCGAATAGGTTTGTGTCTACTCCAACACATACTGTATGTCAGCAAGCAAGTTAATTATAGACAACAAGCAAGATAATCATCTATTAGACTGTTTTAAGCAGTTAGGCTTTTGTTTTTTAAACTTTTTTTTGTGACCAGTAGGTATCAACAGAAGCAAAGATGTGAAGAGTAAGTAACAGCTAAGCGAATCATCAGCAGTTTATTTCTGTTTTCATGCTTTATTTCTTTGTAATTGGGTTTTTCATTAATATCCATCTTCCCATCTATTTCATGTTAGCAAAGCATAGAAACTTTCATGTTATAACTTTTTTTTTTTTTATAAATTACAATTGCACAGCTTTTGCATCTCTGCAAGTATTTGTTGGCGCTTTCAGTTGAGCTTTTGTTTTATTAATTTTTGCTTTCAAATCAGTAATTTTGGATACTAAAGTGAGACTGATTCTAGTTTTTGTTTGTTACTTCTGGAATTTAGATGGAAAAGAAAGCAAAAACAAGGGATCAACTACATTGTCTACTTCCTCATCTGCTGCTAAACCCAAAATGAAGAACACCAGCAGCATTGCCGGCATTGCGCTTTGCTGGCAGGATGTCGTACAGCGGCAGGTAAGGTCCAGCTTATACACATGCTTATTTATGAGCGCATTTATAAAGTATGCAAGTGTATTAATGTCATGTGGCAAATACAGTTTCTAGTCAGTTTGCTGTGTGCGGTTTGCAGGTGAAAAAGTTTCTGGATGTAACGTTCAATCTCCAAGACTTTGTGGAACGCTACAAGAATATGTACCTGCAGTTGAAGAATGCCATGGAGGAGCTTTTTGGCCAACAAACGGCCTTTGTGCTGGCACTGCGTCAGGGGATTTCTGCAGCACTGTTGCAGCTCTCCATGCTCACTTCGATGCAGGTGAGTCTAACTGCTCAGTAGGACTTTCTCTCCCCTCTCATGTAGTTACAACTTTGTGCATTCGCTCGAAAGTGGCAGCTAGGTGACTGTGACGAAGTAAGATTTGGTAACAAAAATTCTGTTCATGCAGCTTTACCACAGAACTGTTAAAGGCACAATTTTAATCAATCGCTGCAACCTTTGGTTGTAAAGTTTTTTTTTTTTTTTTTGTAATTAATGTTTTCCTTCCTATATTAAAAACTAGCATGTAGGATTTCCCTAAAACTGATAAACCCCTGTGTATTTATTAATCTGGTTACGTTTTCTGTGAGAGGACAATTCATATTTTTGCTGTTTTCTTACAATTTTTTGTCATTAACAATAAGAGAGAAGTAAAAAAAAAAAATGCAGTTGATCATTGAACTATTTTGTTTCATTGGCATTCCACAACGTATGTCCCTAGGACAGTGCTTCTCAATTATTCTTTGGTACGCCCCCCTTTAGGAAGAAGTAAACATTTCGCGCCCCCCCCCCAACTCTCTGCCGTGACTGTAAATAGCATCATTTGTCAATACAATACACCTCTGCATAACATCGTGCTAACAGTGCTCTCTGATTTACTGAAATAGCATTCATAAAGCGGGACGATTATATTAAAAAACAGTTCCTCGGGATCACACGCGCCCCCCCTGGCATCGCTGCGCGCCACCCCAAGGGGGCGCGCCCCACTATTTGCGAAACACTGCCCTAGGAACTAATAAAAAGCACAGTGCACTGGACAAAAGTCCACATTTAATGATTTTATAGAAATTGCTTTGTTAGAAGAGGAATAAATAAACTTTTTTTTTTAAAGGGTCTGAGCACTTCTGTCGTGTTCTGTCATGTTTAATTTTTCTTTAACTTTAGCTGTCATTTTGGGTTTTTGTTTCTGCTTACTAGGTGAGTGAACGATTTGCTCAGTACATCGACCACATGATCCAGGAGAGCGGCGTGGATTCTGGAAATGTGGAGACCTTAAACAAACTGCAACAGTTCCTGGAGCCTATGCTCTTCCTCTCGGGACTAGAGTTGGCCAACACCTTTGAGCACTTTTACAGGTGTGAGGAAAAAAGAACCTCCTTATTAGAAATGCATTGAATTACACCATTGTGGATATGCAGTTCTGTAATAACGTCACATCCCATCAGACAAAGGTTGTACCAGAATTATGCAGGGAAGAGAAGTGACTGGAAGGAGCCACTCATTATCTAAACTTCACTAATCTTGACATGATCTGACTAAGCTGCATATCACCTCATGTTATGGCATGGACTTATGGCTGCCAGATTGCTGCCAGATCAAGAACAATTTATTTTGTAGTCTGTAGATGCAAATGATTTAAATTTTTTGGAAGGTGCTTAACAATTCAGATGGACAAGTTCCTGAATCATACATTAGAAGGGGTATGTTGCACAATCTAATCAGCTGACCTGAATCTAATTAAGCAGAATGGAAACTCAGCCTCTTGGAGTAGTGACCAGAAACAAAAATTGTTTAGCTGTAATGATTAGCACTGTGCATGAAGGGGTGGAAAATGGTGACTTTTTATCTGAAGGTTAGTCAACATTCAAGCAGGTGTGAGGTCCGCATCATCAGCCCTTTAGAATAGACACTAACAAAAAAGATTATTTAGAACTACTTAAGCAAGAGCTCAGCCAGAAAGTTAAAACTATCTACAAAGTTTTCCAGAAAGATAATGAGCCTTAGCATACCTTCAAATTTGTATTAAAATGACATCTAAGCAAAAAATATTGGAGTAGCCATCACAAAGTGTAATAAAAATAAAATGTTTGTGAGCTGAACCACCAAGATGGGTCTAAGTAAGGAGGCCCAAAGACTTGTATCAGTTATATCAGTTGTGTCAGGAGGAATGCGCAAAAATTGTGATAAACCGCTTGCAAAGTGAAATCTGTGATAGTTTATATGCATGTTATCAGAGAAAAAGTTTTGTACACTGTGAAATGTTTATTTTATATTACAGAAACAATATAATACTCGAACTTGGCCTGTTCAAAATAGCCACCTATTGCAGCTACAATTGGCAAACAATTTCTTTGCATTCGATTAAGTAGGGATTCTACATTTTTCTGGAAGTTTATTCCCGAACTGTTGAACAGTCCACACATGCTTGCCACTGGTTGGTTATCTGCCTTTAACTTTTTGAAGTTAGTCACATATTAACTTGATAGGGTTCCAGCTCTCCTTCTTGCTTTCTTTTTTTTTTCTTCAAACAGTTCTGGCAAAGCTTAGCTGTGTTTTTCGGATCATATTCCCATTGCAATATGAAGGACTGTCCAATTTGTCTCAAGCCAGATGGTATGGCATGTGTCTGGGGTATACTATGATAACCCTCTTTGTTGAGGGTTCCGGTTACCGTTTATAGGTCACCAACACTTGCCTGCTAAACACCCCTTACCATAACATCTCCGCCTCCATACTTGACAGTCTGGTATCATCTTCTCATCAGTTCTGCATTTATCTTTGTTTAGAACTAAAAATATCAAACTTTGAATCATCAGACCACCAGATATTTCTCCAGTCAGCAACAGACTAATCTTTGTGTTTCTTTGCCTAAAGAAGCCTTTTGATCTTCTGCACTCTTGTTTTTGAGCAGCTACATATCCCATCAAGCTAGCTTCCTGAAGTCTCCTCTGCACTGTCGAAGTTGACACTGGCATAGCTTTAGTTGTATTAAGCTATGCTGAGATTTCAGGTGCACTTAGTTTTCTGTTACGTAGCCTTTTTATTTTGTTGTTGATTTAATTTTGTTGTTGATTGAAAAATTGTCTTTTTTTTTGGTCAGAATTCATCCCTGTTTCTGCATGCCTCTTAATGGTGTGTGTGCTGCTGTACTCACTGCTATTTTGAGTTTCTGGGCACTTTGTCTGCAGGAATTGCCTTCATTCTTCACTAACAATAGCTTGCCTATTCTCTCCTGTTAGTTCACATTTACCTCCCATGGTTGCCACTGAATGTTATAAAAACAGGCAAAGATGACGCTAGCCTGGGGGAACAGAGACCGGCTATTGTCAAGCTGCTAAGAACTAATTAAAGTCAGCTGGACAGGACAGCCAGTCAGCTGGGACTGAGAGACTTAACTTTTAAAGCAGGGGTGTCCAAACTCAGTCCTGGAGGGCCACTATCCTGCAGAGTTTAGATCCAACACACCTGCCTAGAAGTTTCTAACCTACCGTAAAGCATTGATTAGCTGCTTCAGGTGTGTTTAATTAGGGTTGGAGCAAAACTCTGCAGGACACTGGCCCTCCAGGAGCAGGATTGGACACCCCTGTTTTAAAGCATTATACCTGTATACAGCTACTGCAGTCAGTTACAAACAACAAGTAGGCCATCATTGGAATTATGCTGTTCATGTTATTTTATTTAAAATAGCAGATCAAAAAGGTTTTTCTGCTGTAGTAAAATATATTACTTATTTCCTGTACAATATTTGCACCATTTTATATGTATGAGAACCATGGTGTGCCCAAAAACATTTTCCTGTTTTATTTTTATTTTTTTATGGAATGATTGTATTTTTTAATTTACAGGTATTACCTGGGGGATCGTCTGCTAAGCCAGGGGAAGCTGTGGCTGGAGAGTGCGGTAGTTGAGCAGATTGGTACCTGTTTTCCTGAACGCTTCCCCCAGCAGATGCTGAGCAACCTAAGTGAATCTGATGAACTTCAGCAGGAATTTCACCTTTACCGGCTCCAGCAGTTGGACAAGAGTCTGCAGGACATGAACGAGGAGGTGAGGAATATTGTACCATCGTACTTTCCTTTTCTGAGATTAGTACAAAAATAATCGGGCTTTGAAAATTATTATTTTTATAATTTATTTCTGTAACCTCTTGCCTTTGCCTGTTATGATAAAGTCTGGGTTTGTGGTGATAAGCACTGATTTATTAATGAGTCTTTATGGACTGTGTGTTGATCAGATGGTGGATGAGCAGATGTCCGAGCCAGAGGATGAGGGTGAGGTAAAGGTGCTGGTTTTATCGCCACGGTGTTGGGCAGTCTCTGCTCCCTGCCACCTGGAGAAGCCCAGAAAATATTTTCCTCAGAATCTCTGCAGCTACCTAGAGGAGTTTGCTGATTTCTATTCCAACAGTTAGTTTTCACCTACCTGCTTTGTTCTCCAAACATAATCATGTTTTTGCGGTTATATTGTTTAGACCTGTGAGTAACATTTATAGTCAGTTAATTTTTATAAAATAATTGATTGATTTTAATGAATGTATTCTTACAATGAAATCTGAATCAGATTATATTATACAAATACATCAAAACACAAGATTTAGTGGTATTGTGGTTTTTTGTTTTGCATGTCTTAGCCAAGAGGTACTCATTTTAGATAAAATTTTTATGCTTTGTACACTAAAATGCTATGATATTTAGTATTGCGTCTTTGTAGAAATTCTTGGTCTAATTCTTGGCACGATTTGTGTCTTCTTGTGATTCCTGTTTCTTTTGTGAGCATTTGTGTTGGTCAGCCTGAAATGTTTGGTAATGTTTCTGTAGGTCAGTGCATGTACCAACTTGGCAACAGTAAGCCACGGCGACTGCAGTGGACCTGGCTTGGCCATGCTGAAATATGTTACGGTTCCTTAACGCTATATGTCTCCTCACTGCAGATGTACATCCTGCTTCAGTTTAATCACCAAGAGGTACTACTTTAGAGTAACCAGCCAGTTTTTAAACACCCTGGTGTCTGTTTATTATAATTGAGCTACCATACTCTAAAGCCTTATTTGTTCCCATATTTGCTTTTGGTCTCACAATCATTTGCATCCTTCCTGGTAACCTCTTCTTCCTCAGGAAGTAAGTGTGGAGGCTCTACAGCAGGTCACTGGCCTGTCCTCTTCGGTACTGGTACACGCTCTCAGACCTTTGATATCAGAGAAAGGCATTCTGTGTCATGAAGGCTCTAATCAGGAGCTTCAGACGGGTGAGCATTCTGCCTTTTTTCTGTATTAATCCCAATATGTTTTGATAAAATCAAATTTAGAACTTGAGTGTAACTGGATGTTTTAACTAATTTACCCAAAATACTGTAGGGCTTCTCAGGTTGAATAAGATATCCTTGGCACAAAGCTCAGAGAAGCAAAGATATTGCAATCTCCTGCCAAAACAGACCTACCTAAATGTGGATGAAGATGCAGCTCTCACATTGGAAAGGAAACGGAACCATTTGTATTGCCTCATTGTACAGACCATGAAGAATGAGAAGGAGATGCATATAGACAACTTGGTGTTCAAGGTCAAGTCTAATTCACTAGAACCTTTTGAGTTTTGAGGCCCTCAGCATCACAACTGATCTGTGGGCTTGCTAATCTTCTGACATTGAACACTATGCAGATTAAGTATGGAGAAGTGTTGCTCACAGCAGTTACTTGGCGATGTGTTCTAACTGGGTGTCTCTTTATGCTACAGGTTCTGGACACTTGTCAGAAACAGGAAGCTGCTCGTCCTTCCAGCAATGTGCGCTTTAGTTGCAGCACTACAGATGTACTATCTTGCATCATGCACATCATCAACAAGGGGTACATCTGCCGTAATGAGGACAACCCACACATAGTGGAATATCTTGTAGAAGACCCGTCCACGCCCCAGAAAAGCCAGGCACACTTCTTCAACAAGCTGGACCTAAACAAGACCAAGGGCAGCACCAAAGCAGACACAAGGTGTGCTGATGACCCTAAACCACATGAGCTTAGGGAGGGTGAAGACGTGCAGTGACTTGGGGATGTGGGTCTGCCTGATAGGAGCATATGTTTTTTATTTTTTCCTCGTAATTAAGGAAAGATTTTTACCACTGAGCGTTCCTTCCAGGGAAGCTGACCTCACATTGTATGCACCTGAGTTTCCTGAAGGAGGACCTCATTGTTTCTTGTTGCTTTTCTTGACTCTAGAGATATCCTTGAGTGTTTGCCGTGTTAAACAGTGGCATAGTTGACCACAAACCCGGTGTGAATTGTTCAGTGCCACTAAATTTTAGTCCTTTTTTTGGTAGATGAGAAATCTTCTTTATAAATTTGTCTAAATGATAACAGTTTTAAGAAACACCAAATGTTCTTGTTTCATAAAGCCTAAACCGAAATGTGCCTTGAACTTCTATTCTAAGACCTGTTATAATTAAAGGAACTAGTGCACTGCACTAGTAAAATGCACTGCTTGAAAATTTGCTGCCAGTCCGTTCAGTTAATTTGTAGTGCGCTTAAAGCAGCCACCAGATTTACAGATGGAGTTGTGTAGCAGCAGGCAAGCCTAATAATGGTGTTTTTAAGAAATAAAACTTAATGCGCAATTTCCATGTTTGTTGAATTTTTTTCCTCATAAACTCTTAATGAATTGAGCATTTCTATGAAATTTTATTAAATTGTTACTATGACCATCAGTTTAAATGCAAACGTACGGCTTCTGTCTTCAAACTAATCACCCTTTGAAGCAAACCATTTGCAGTTGGCTCATTTAAACAACAATGACAATTTGCACAAATATTATGGACCCTTAATACCGACATCAGACAAGATATCGGTATACAATGATTTGTTCAATGGAAAGAAGTCGATTGATCCCTTTAACATAAATTGTGTATGTTTCCCTCTCCAGCCTGGGAGGCACTATTCTGGCCCCTCAGCAGGTGGAAGATGGGGCATTGGAGACTGTCCTCTTTTCCACGGGTCGCACAATGACCCAGGAGGATGTGAAGCATCTGATGCGGCGCACCATCCAGCAATTGGCCGAGACACTCAGCTTGGAAGAGGAACCAGCTGAGCACCTGCTCATGCACTGCAAGTGGAACATTGACATGTTAATCCAGCGCTACACAGACGATCCAGAGACACTGACACTGGCTGCCGGTCTCAAGATCCACAATCCTCAGCCTTCTCCTAGTCCCACGAGTCTCTGCCCTGTATGTCTTGTGTCCTGGTCTGGGGACAGCGAGTCTGAGCCCTTGATGCTTAACTGCAGGCACTACTGCTGCAGGGTAATTATCATACCATATAAACATATCGCTTTGAATTATAAAGTGCAGAGATATTAGGCAAATAAGCACTTTGTCCAGAAGCTTAATTTTTTTTATAAATATAAAGCAAATTTAATTAAAGGAGGACAAATGAGGTAACAAACTTTACGGTTCCATTACTTGACCATAGTACATTAGACATGTTATCAGGATATTTGTTGGATTGTTTGTTTACGTTGCTAAAATGTCTAATAGTGCTTTGCTGTAAATACGTAACTTTTCAAATACTTTCAAGTTGACTAGAAGTTGAAGTAAGTACCATTGTGAACTACTACATTTTAATGGATTTTGCTGTCCCACTCAGTCCTGCTGGCAGGAGTACCTGACTGCCCGGATTGAACAGAACCTGGTGATGAACTGCAACTGTCCCATCACAGACTGTCCTGCTCAGCCTACTCCTAAGTTCTTCTATAGCATTTTGACTGACAAGGATACCATTGCAAAGGTCTAGATCTAAACTATTGTCTAAAAGTGGCTGGTATCTTCTTACATTTGAAAGATTTTTGTCCATTCCAGTATTGTTAAGGAATGTACAATGTGTTTTGTCATTATTTTGTTCGTAGTACGAGAATGCACTCTTGCGAGGGTATGTTGAGTGCTGCTCCAACCTAACCTGGTGTACCAACCCTCAAGGCTGTGACCAGATCCTGTGCAAGGAGAACATTGGCAGCATGGGCACCTGCTCCAAGTGCTGCTGGTCTTCCTGTTTCAGCTGTAACTTCCCGGAGGTAACGTCGGTCATGCAAACCTCATTACAATTCTGTTTTTTTTTTTGTTTTGTTTTTTTTGTTTGTTTGAGCAAGCTTAAGTTAACTGACACCAACGGACAGTTGCGTTTATTTCCTTAAAATGAAACTTTACAAGTGTTAAGATGATTTACCGGCTTAGTGATTTAATCCAGCATGATTTTACAGTCTGTGTGTAAACGTTTATATAATAACCAGGCAGCTTTTGGCAGGCTCACTATCCAGCTAGCTGCAGTCATATGTCCCAGTGGATGGATGATGGTGGCTATTACGAGGGCATGAGCATGGAGGCCCAAAGTAAGCATTTGGCCAAACTCATTTCCAAGCGCTGCCCAAGCTGCCAGGCACAAATTGAGAAAAATGAAGGTTGTCTCCAGTGAGTATATCCACACATACTTCAATGTTGTATTTTTATTTATTTTTTTATTTTTCCCATTTTCAGATCCTATTTGTCACATACATGCAGTGAAATGTTTTTACTCCGCATATCCCAGCATATGAATTTGAATGCTGGGGTAAGAGCGCAGGGTCAGCCAGAACGTACGGTGCCCCTGGAGCAAGTGAGGTTAAGGGCCTTGCTCAAGGACCCAATGATGTCCTTTGGGTGATGGTAGCTTGCCTGGTGCGAGGCTTGAACCCCCGACCCTCTGATCGCTGACCCAGAGCCCTACCATTGAGCCACCACACCCTACAAATTGTGGAACTCGTGCATTAAATTAATCCAGTGCACACAGACATAAGTACTTTAAGTCTTTGGTTCTTTTAATTGTGATTATTTTGGCCACATTTAACAAAAACCCACCAATTCACTCTCAACTAATTAGAATACTTCATAAATACCAATAAAGAAACATTTTTAGTGAATTGTTGGTCTTCTGGAAAGTATGTTCATTTACTGTATATGTACTCAACTCTTGGTAGGGCCTCCTTTTGCTTTAATTACTGCCTCAATTCGGCGTGGCATGGAGGCGATCAGACTGTGGCACTGCTGAGAGGTGGTATGAAAGCCCAGGTTTCTTTGACAGTGGCATTCAGCTCATCTGCATTTTTTGGTCTCTCGTTTCTCATTTTCTTCTTGGCAATACTCCATAGATTCTCTATGAGGTTCAGGTCTGGTGAGTTTGCTGCCCAGTCAAGCACACCATAACCATGGTCATTTAACCAACCTTTGGTGCTTTTAGCAGGTGGGGTCAGGGCATCCAGAGCCACCCCACACACGTCTTCTTGTTAAGCCACTCCTCAAGATACACAGGGCAAAGGAGAAGAAGAACTGGACTATTGGTCCAAAGTCCTCTTTTTAGATGAGAGCAAGTTTTGTATTTCATTTGAAAACCAAAGTCCTAGAGTCTGGAGGAAGGGTGAAGAAGCTCATAGTCCCAGTTGCTTGAAGTTTCCACAGTCTGTGATGATTTGGAGTGAAATGTCATCTGCTGGTGTTGGTCGACTGTGTGTTTTCAAAACCAATGTTACTGCACCCGTTTAACAAGAGATTTTAGAGAACTTCATGCTTCCTTCTGCTGACCAGCTTTTTAAAGATGCTGATTTCATTTTCCAGCAGGATTTGGCACCTGGCCACACTGCCAAAAGCACCAAAAGTTGGCTAAATGACCATGATTTTGGTGTGCTTGACCACCGGTGCTGAGAGAGTAGGGTTGCGCACTAATCTAAAAATGGGCAGATGATGGCGCCATATATTGGTTGAGTGGATATTACATAATCGATATCTGATAATGAGAAAAGCCTCAAATAGCAGAAAACAATGTGGTCTGAGGCTTTCTGTTTTTGGCTAAAGTAAAACGAATTTCTGCTGCTGTAGCCAATCTATCTGTGAGTTCAACATGCTTTTCTGTTCCCTATGGTTGTAATCGATGGTTTTGTTGATTTGAGAAACTCTTTGTTTTTTAAACCTGAACCAGATTGTTTGTTTCTCTCTACTTTCTCTTATTAACTGCGCCGTCTGGGTAACATCTGATTTCACATTGGACCATGAACGGAAGCATGATTTTATGGATTGTGCTGCCTCAACATCATTGATGTGCCTCTGGAGTATGAATTAAATGAATGTGCAGATAGAGACGGCCCAATTTATAGTGGCCTATATATGTATGTAAGCTATATGTCTTTGTTTTGGTAGTATGACGTGTGCCAAATGTAACTATGGATTTTGCTGGAGATGCCTTAAGCCCTGGAAACCTACTCATAAAGATTATTACAACTGTTCAGCCATGGTGAGTGCTATAACTGGCATGCTTTTCACAGTGAAATCATTAGTGAAATTTACCTTAGTTTGTATTATATGTCCAGTAAGGCGTTTATCATGTTGCATCTGTAATTACAGGTCAGCAAAGCTGCAAGGCAAGAAAAAAAGTTCCAAGACTATAATGAGAGGTGCACGTTCCATAACCAGGCCAAGGTTGGGTTCTATGGATTGCAGTAAAGTCTTGCTCTGTAATGCTGCTCTAAATGTCAAGTGTGCCTTCATTTACCTGTGGTAATTACCTGTTTAGGAGTTTGCAGTCAATCTGGAAAACAAAGTGTCCTCCATCAACGAAGCCTTGCAGATGAAATCTTTGACATTTGTTATTGATGCTTGTAAAATTCTGGCCCAAGGTCGAAAGGTAAGCGATTTGCAATGCTAGTTTTTTTTTTATAGCTATATTTATATACTTTTACATCACAGTTCGACAGTCATTGTGCATTACTTGACTACTCCCACTGCCATTGCAATATTTTATTCATGCTAAGCCGAACAAGGTTGGAAAGTTTGTAATATTGTCTGCACAGAGCACTCGCCTCATCCCAACACCTTTGGGATGAACGCGAATGCAAACGGCACCCGATACCTCCTCACCTGACATGAGTGCCTTAACTCTCTCATGCTAGTGTGGTTCAATAGAAAAATCTCCACAGCTTTAACATCAAGTGGAAAGTGTGGGTATGGTTATAGGAGTAAAAGTGAGACTAAATCTGGAATAGGATGTGATGGTCAGGTGTCCCTATACCGTTGTCCATATATACTGTGTTGTTTAGAGGGAAACTGTAAACATGGCAACCCCAGCTTTCAGTCACTACCAACAAAACCCAGGGAAAATGTATGTCATCTTTGCAACAGGTTTTAGTAATGTGACCACACAATGCCTTTGACTTTGTTCTGCTGTTCATGATCCACTTCCCTTGGATGTGTGAATATTCTAAGGTTCTTCAACGTTAACTAAACTCACTTGTTCAGTTAATGCTCACGATGACTGTGTGTAATAGCAAGACTGTTTTTTAAAAAATGTCCTGACATTATGCTGTAGTTCCAGGCTTCTTTATTCTCTGTTAGTGATACCTGTTAGTGATACCTCTGTATGCTTTTTGCTGCTCAGGTGTTGGCCTACTCATGTGTGTACAGCTATTACAACCAAGACACTGAGAAGATGGATGTCATGGAGCAACAAACTGAAGCTCTGGACCTTAACACTAATGCCCTGCAGATCTTACTTGGTTATGGCTAAAAATTAAAAAAATATAAAGTGTATATATTTGATTGTCCAACTTGATAATTTGAACTAAATATTTTTTTCACTCTTCAGAGGAGACACTATTACAGTGCACAGACCTGGCATCCTGTGTGCGACTGCTGAAGCCAGAGCATCTTAACACTGGTCTGAAGCTTATTCGCCGGATCCAGGAGCGGCTAGTAGCAATCCTGCAGCACTCTACCCAGGTATGACAACCTTATTCATATGCTTTCATAAAGCAGACAAATGCATCCAAAATTATTTCATTCGCTGTTAACATTATGTACCACAAATCAACTCGAGATGTGCTTCGAAGAAGTTAATAAAAAATGTCGATGCAGCCTGCTACATTATTCGGACTAATGGGCTACAAGTTACAGCGTTTTGTTTTTTTTAATATATATATATATATACATCTCTTCTATTCCTAGTTTTATTTGTGATCACCTGTAGGACGTATACAGTATCTCACGAAAGTGAGTACACCCCTCACTTTTGTAAATATTTTATTATATCTTTTCATGTGACTACACTAAAGAAATGACACTTTGCTACAATGTAAAGTAGTGAGTGTATGGCTTGGACAACAGTGCAAATTTGCTGCCCTGTGTTTTGGAAATTTACCTATTATTAAATAAATCACCTTAAAGAGAGATTGAAACGTTAGTCAAACAAGAATATTCTCTTTATTGCCGGCAATAGGGTTTCACTCTAAATGTACAGCTTCAGCATAACACCTTAGAGCAATTCCAAAATAGCTGTGTTCCCATAGCATATATACCTTAGCAATCAAGATGGATTCAAAAGGGCTGGATCACAAAGGTTCTACAATGTAACATAATTTTGATGACCTTTGCAGCTTAACATCCTAGCTAAGCAGAAACAAGTGATGAACCTCTATTCCTGACTCATTCCTGATCATTCTTGTACTCTGACCTTCTTACAGCAGATGACTAGCTCAGACTTAAACTACCTAAGCAAATGGAGAAAACTTCATTTGTTAATTTAAAATATAATTCCCATTACACCTGTCAAAATAACTCTACACACAGCCGTTAATGTCTAAACCGCTGGCAGCAAAAGTGAGCACACTCCTAAGGGAAAATGTCAAAATTGGCCGCAAAGTGTCAATATTTTGTGTGACCACCATTATTTTCCAGCACTGCCTTAACCCTCTTGGCCATGGAGTTCACCAGAGCTTCACAGGTTGCCATTGGAATCCTCACACACTCCTCCATGACTTTACATTGTAGCAAAGTGTCATTTCCTAAGTGTTGTCACATGAAAAGATATGATAAAATATTTACAAAAATGTGAGGTGTACTCACTTTTGTGAGATGCTGTATAAATCCAGCTTTATTTTAATCCGCTTATTTTGTTTGTTTTTATTTATTTTTGTAGGATTTCCGTGTAGGATATCAGTCCAAGACTGGGCCAGAGCATGAGACTGCACAATCCTTAAATGTTGCTAACAACACAGAGAAACGCAAAGAGTGAGTTGTACAAAAAGAAGCTTGATATGACGCAAATGTGCAGGATTTAAGCACCCAGAGAAAAAGTTACTGTTCGATAGGGTTTTTGTAGTTGTTGCTCAGAGGGAATCAATTTTTCTGAAAAAGTGTACATTTTGACTAAAGTGCTATTAGTAATTCCGAGCTACAATGAAGCTTTCAATTAACTCTCTTTACGTTACTATTTTGCTTCTTATTTGACGTAGCTTATTTGACTTATTAAAAAAACGTAGCATATTGTGTAGCTTGATATACAATATGTCTTCCCAGTGTATTAAATTGTGCATCAAATCACTGTTCCCAGAATCAGTTACCATATTGGCCCGAATTATATTGGCATATTGGCGATGTTTTTTTCCGAAAATACAGTCAAAAACAGCACTCGCGTTATTTTCGCAGTCTTTCATTTTAATTAGCGCCTGAACATAGACCACCTGCAATACGCCTTCCGCGCATTGCCTCCCACGCCGCGCCAGCCCTACGTGGCCGAACTCTTATCAGCTGTCTGCTAGTTCAGCTTTAGTCGTGAACAAGTTAATAAGTACCGGTACGTTTCGTTTTCATCTTCCTTGACCTACTTAGATTTAGAACACCGGGGATATCTAACTAATAATGAGTGATGAAGAAAGAGAACGTGTAATGGCTCAAGATATTCTGCCTTTCAAATCAACAAGGGATTGCGAAAGAGCTACGACGTAAACTTCAAAACCATGGTGGCGAACGAGGCTATTGAAATGAATAACGTAAGAGCTGTACAGAAATATGGCGTTTCCGAAGTGAACATTAGACTATGGAGAAAACACTAGACCAATACAAATCGGCAACTACAACTCGTTAAAGCCTCGGTTACAAACCGTCGTACTTGCAAGTGCGTGCTGTCTACGTGCAAAAACGTGGGCCAAATTCAGGGATCCGTGCGTGGTGAGTACCGCCTCCGTACGGCTTTGGAGCACGCAGACACGCCGTAGCATTTTTAGTGCATGCAAAACTTCCTCTGCGTTCGAGCTGCGGGCAGGCTACCGATTCACCCCCCGTACGGGTGACGTGCGTGTCCTGTACGTCCACGAGCGCATAACGCACTGCCTCTGCGAGTCCTTGCGTGGTCCGTGCGTGGTCTGTGCGTCCTCAGTTCAACTGTCCAAAACGCGGCAGAACTCAGGTGGACCTTACCGAGCAAGTACGTGCTCCGCACTTACAACGCACGGTGTGCGCCCTGACCTCTGCGGTATATAAAAGTCGAGCCGATATCTCGTTGTAGGGGCGGCATTTCAAGGCAGCGGCAGCTGTGGTTTCTGAGGAGCATCGATAGGTCGTCCTTATAAATATCA
>JAOUQX010000033.1:5089338-5099844 GCA_028566295.1 Liobagrus marginatus
GGAGCACACGGTAAGCTTTTTAACATGTTTTTGGCAGCTTTTTCACCCGGTTTTTTTTGTACCCGGCGTATAAGTCGCCCCCCCCATTTTGATATTAATATTTGGGTGTAGAAAGTCGACTTATACGCCGGAATATACGGTACTCTGAATGTCTTTGGTCTAGGTTTTGGTATGTATTTCTTGTTATGCTACATAAAAGTCCCTTTGGGATACTGACTGGTGCCTTTCATTGTTTTTGATTTAGAAAAACGAGCAGTGATAAGGCAGAGGCGTCAAAAGCTCCAAAGCAGAACAATAAAGACAAACAGGAAAACCTTACAAAGGGTAGTAGAGAGCGTACCAGGAGTAGTCGAAGCAGTAGCCACAGTCGGGATAGAAGTAGTAGCCACTACAGTAAGCGCAGGAGCTCCAGTCGGGACAGGAGTTTTCAAAGTCACAGACGAAGCCGTAGTCGCAGTAGAGAACGCTCCCGCACATACAGGCGCAGGTATAGCCACAGCCGAAGCCGCAGTAGAAGCAGGGAAAGGGGAAGTCAAAGTGGCAAAAAGAGAAGTCACAGCCCAGAGAGAAGACACCCCACCAATAAAGAATTCAAAAGCCCTGATGGCAAAAACAAGACGTCAAAATACACATCCAGCTACCTTCAAGATACAGCCTCACCATCCACTCAGACTGTAAAGAAGGAAATCGAGAACAAGAGAAAAGAGTTATTGGCGCTTAATGAGTTAATAGCACGTAAAAAAGCAATAATTGCGATGGAACAAAACACTAAAATGGCAAGTCAGTTTAAAGATGCACTTGAAATAGATGGCCAACATGGGATTGCTACATTTGATTATCAGCACAAACACTGTCTAGAGAACTCCTGGACCTCTCACATGAAGCCAGTCAGGTCCATTTTAAAGAAGCAATATGAATCTTCCACTGGTCCCCAACATCAGGTCTGTTCTGTTCTCTTGTTTTATTTTTAATAGTTCCTTAGCTTATCTTGCCTTACAGCATATTCTTTGTTTATCTTTTTTCTTTTTCTTTTTTAAAGAAAGTTGAAAGAAGTGACTGTTCAGAAGAGGCAGCGGGATCCCCACATCGCAGTGTTTCCAGTATATACATGTCTCCTGGCACAGTCCCTGTATGGGTTAAACAGAGTACTACACCTGAGATTAACGATCAGGAATTAGCCAGGAAAAAAAGACAGCTAGAGGAGCTAAGTGAAATTATTGCACGTAAACGAGCCATTATAGCCATGGAACAAAAGGTGCTTTGCGATGGGTCTGAAATCAAAAAGAAATATGATTTCGCTTCATGCTCAGATGACCTGGATATTACAGTGACAAATAAGAACATCTGGCAACTTGAAATAAAACCTGATCTTCAGCCAAAGAAGTCCATTCTGAAGAAGCGTTCTGAATCTGTTCCTGACCCACCCCAGGTCTGTCTCATTCCACTCTTGATCTTTGATCTGTGTACGTTAAGGTTAGGAAGAATGCAATGTAATTTTTAGACTTTTGTAACTAATGTATTATTTTCTATCCTCTGTGAGAATGTTTCCATTACCACGTTTTACTTGCTGTTGATCAAAATGATTTCACTATAGTTATTCTGGATTACAAATATAAAAGATATAATAATTACTGCTTACTGAACTACTGACGGCTACAGTAATATTTTTTGCACTATTGAAAGTGCGTTATCACAAATGTTGCAATCAAATGAAATCAGTGATGACTGGAAAAATCCACTAGCGTTGCCTTTGCTTTACCCTGTGTAAGCAGTTTCATTCTCCCATCTAAGCGATGTAAATCAATTTTTAGCCCTGTTCTAGACCTGAGGAAGGACATTGTCACTGCAGTGTTTGTTTATTGGTTTATGCTGAATAGAACAATTTCAAATTCTTAATGAAATTTTCTTTTTCACAGAAGAATTTGCCTTCAGCTGGTCAGTATGCTCTTTTCCCAATATCTAAACAACCTACAGCTGATAAGTCTGCTATCCTTAATCCATCTGAGCCTTCAGATGCCTCATTTAAAAAACCCTGTAATCCACCGTCGATTATCTTGAACACTTTTGATCTTTTCAAGAAACTGATCAATGAATCACCTATCAGTTCATTTACAAGCAAGCAGTCATTCAATCCAAGTTCTGGTTTATTGTATGACCAAAAACATTCCAGAGAGTCCCAAGACCAATGGTACTCAACAATGCCTTCACAGATATCCAAGTTTCCTAACCAGAATTGTGAGGAGTCATCCTCAACGGGTGACTGCTCATCAGATTCAATACAAAAAAGTAATCTTGCAACACAAATGGAACGATTTCTCGGTGCGTTAAATAAAGCCGATTCAAATTTAATGTCCTCACTGTTGAAAGATGCTAGGAAAGATTCTGATTTACAGGAGAGTCAGATGATGGCGCAAGCAGAAAGAAGAGTATCTGGTGGTGATGAATTGTATGACCCATTCAAGGAAACAGACTGTAATGAAGACTATCCCTTAATGGGAAGCAAGCAAAAAAGGAAATCTTTGTTTGGGCAAATTGAAAACACCCAAGACGATCTGTTGCCTCATGAAAGAGCTGTAGTAGATGGCAGTGGTTTTTCCAAAATTGTTGGAATGAAACATGGCATTGAAGCAAAGGCTGAGAATCGATCCCTTTATGAAGAGGCTATACCCTCTAGTAGTCAAGGCAGATTTGTAGAAGAGCGCAAAATGTTTTTGAAGGCGTGTGATGCATTTAAACTGTCATCAGATCGTTACAGTGATGAGCTGTATTATGACGACTCAAAATATGTTGAAGACCGAGAGAGCTACCAGAGACCAAAAACATCAGACAGGCGCAGAGTAGAAGGCAGTCTTAACTCAGAGCAACAAATGTCAGGGGACGCATATGAAGAGGTGGACCAAAAAGCAAGTCAATATAAAACAATTCAGGATCTTCTGCAAACCATTGGTCTTAATTTAGATACAACAGAAGTTAGGAAGCTAGCCGATCGGACAAACGAACGCCTGTATGGCAAGAAAGGCAAATCTCAGAGGGCTTCCTCTTTTCATCAAAAAGATGAACGATCAACAAGTAGGTATGATCGACGGGGCAGTAGTCACTCAACGGGTTCTGAAGGTGTCCGATCTGTATCCCCTGTAAAACCCTCAGAACGTAAGGTTTACATGAGCTATTTTGACTCGATTAAGTGTCATGATGAAGACGCCTCAGTTGAAGGGCGCGACATGTTAACCATTAAAAGGACTATTAGGAACAGTCCAGAAGCAAAACAAACGACACCAGAGCCATACATTAAGCCTCCCGAAGCCCTACATGACTCTTACAATTCAACAGCAGGAGCATTTTCAGTACCTCAGACTGTTGGTTTGCAGTATAGTCAAATATCCAGTGAATATGCTATAGGTGGACAACAAAATCCCTATGGGTCAGTTCCTGTAAATCCTCTGAATTATTCCACTGGATACTCAATACCACCACCTCCATTTCCACCTGGCTATCAGAATTACACAGCATCTATCAGCACGATGCCACCAAGCCCTGCCCAGTTCTATCCACCTTTTACCATGTCTCCTTTTACCACATCAGGAACTTTTGATCCTTCTCCAAGTTCTCCTTATCCATCCACTTCGGGTCAGTTTGGCTTTGCCATGCCATCTGGTAGCTCTGGATATGCCACCCAGCTGATTAAGACAAAGGCTGCTCCACTTAGCAGGTGTCTTAAAACAATACAGACAGTACAAAGTCAGAATTCTCTTAGTGTAAAGGTTTCTGCTGCTGAAGAAATGCGTACTGTCATTAGCATCGAAACACAAAACGATCTTAAATATACTGACTGTGAAGCGGAATCCCAATTGACACCTGTGACTGAAGATGACATCAAAGCTAAACAGAAAAAAAGGGTATGTTAGCTTTCTTACACCTATGTGGGGGTGGGGTGGTGCGGTTTTGGGGGGTTGGAGCGATTTCTTGCTGTTGATTTATTTGGGTTTTTGTATTGATTATTGGGGAGATTGTTGGGAACATTAAGATAGGTAGAGAGATGTTTTGTTATACTTATTTCCTGTGATGCTGGCATTCAGTGTTGGGCTCTTGAGATCGTTTTTAACACTTTTGTTTGGAGCAGCTGGAACAGTTTAATCAGAGAATGAGACTGAAGAAGGAACAACAAATGGAAGCTCAGCGGACACGGGGACTAAGCCAGAAATCTGCACCAGGTACCAGAGAAGTACATTTATGGCTATGAGGCATATTCAGTTATAATCCCACCAAAGACCAGAAAATGAAATGCACTAATAAGAATTGTATTAGCTAAATGATAAACAGAACAAATAAGACCTCCACTTAGCTAGCTGTTACCACTAAGCAAAGATTTATTAGCTTTTGTTTTTTTAGGTATTTGGAAAGAATGATTATAGCCCTAAGGGTTCTAATATGGTCATCACCATTACTGGACATCTGGCAGTAGTTGATGAGTAATGAGTGGAAGGTGGAAGGGAGAGAAACCAGTGTATGCAAGAAGATTGTAGAAGTAATATGAGAAAAATCAGTCCACATCAGAATTTTGTTAGTGAGATGTCTTAAGAACAAGTAGTTGAAATCTGGCAAGATGTGTATAGGCACTTTTAGTGTAACCAGCAGATTAACAGATTATTTTTATATTGATTTATACAGGGCCAACCAAGATAACAGCAAGGTCAAATGCACGAAATAGTTTTTCCTATTTTCAATAGCTTCCTTTTTGTTTAAAGTACGGTGTATTGGGGCATTTGAGGAATGCAAAGTGGGAACAGTAAGAAGCATCAAAGACAAATCTTTTGATAAGAGACATCCCTGTCAACACCTTTCTTCCTAGTGAGATCTGTTTAGTTCTGTTTATTGTTTTTGGAGAATTGCTTATCAGCTGGCTGGTGTGTTTTGGCATAAGTCAAGTTGCATGTTTCTAGAGGAGACTATTTTCTGCCTGGACGTTTACCTTAAAGGGAATTGAATATTTTCAGTATATTAGCAATAATGGATGGGAGCTTTTGGCCAATATGTGCATTATTAGATTAATACTTTTCTACCTACGACACCCTGCTAAATGTTAAATATGCTTTGGTTAGCTGGGGTTATGCCTTCAGTTCCTCAACACTATTGTGCTAGTGAATTCATTTAATTTTTTAAAGGGTTACATATTTTTTGCCCATCAGTCAACATTCAATAACTCTGCTACAATACAAAAAAATTTTTTTTTTTGCTTTTTAGGATTTTCTTGTAAATTTATTAAATTATAAAAGTCTCTCAATAAGATAAGTATTCAAGTATTCAGTCATTTGTAGAACCGCTACCAGAGTTGCCAGTATTTATGCTTTCATTACTTAATTAGTAAGCCTTCTCAAGCATTGCGCACCTAGATTTTGACAGGTCTTACCATGTCCTCCTGCCAGATCCTTCCAAGCTTAGTCAAGTTGGATTCGGAGCATCTGAACCGCCATCTTCTGGTCTTTCCAGAGGTATGTTATCGGGTTCAATATTTGACTCTCAAGGACATTGAGAGTCTTATCGCAAAACCATTCCAGACATATCTTATTATTTCGGTAATTTTATCCTTCACTCAATTCTGACCAGTTCCTGCTGCTAGAAAGTGTTTGCAGCATGATCCTGGATGGGGTTATCCAGTTTGTGAGCATTACTTGGAAATAATATATATTTTTGACTTATATAAGTGGCCTCTGTGTAGCCATTCTACCCTAGAGAGATTTGGTAGTGCATTTTTGGTCTGTACCTCTGCAGAAAAAGCTATAGCTCTGTTAGTGTGGTCTTTGGGTACCTGTAGATATGTGTAGATTAATGGACAAATTTATTTCACTTCAAATGAAACTTTACCTTAAGTAAGTGTTCATACCATTTCAACCCTATTTGTCTGTTTACCCATTACTGAATGTTCTCTTATCTCTCCAAGACATACAGATGGGTTGATGGGTGGCTAGAATTGGGTTGTATAGATACAGATGGTTAGATCGATGAATGAATTTTTATATTATTGCCGCTTATATGGGATGGTTATAACCCCAGCTGTTATTTACCATTGAGCTGTACATGCTATAGAACACCTGCTAGTTATAGCCCACTCTCCACTCATCCTGAGAATCTTAAAATAGTCTTAAAATGAAAGAATCTTAATACCTTTAAAATAGTGTCGCATTATTTAGTAGATTGAATTTAAACCATGATTCAGACATGGCCTAGAATATCATATAAAATAACTTAAAACAGCAGAACTTAAAGCAAGATCTAGACATCCTTTCAATTAGATAATAATTATTTATGGGCACTTGTTGAGAACCAGGATTAGGAAAGCCCATGAATGTTGGTTAAATAGACCATTGCAAGGTACCAGACATGTCTTCAGAGAAGTGTGTGTTCTGTACTCTGTATAACAATATTTGTGTTTAGCTCCGAGAGATGCAAGTGTGTTCTTTTCTCTGAAGAGTATTCAGGTGGTTTTATTGGGTGAGCCCTTCAGCCATGTCACTGTTCCTTCCTGGAGAGTATTGCAATAGTAGCTGACTTCAGTTGGCTTTCAGTTCCATATCTGTCCCAGTAGTAATGCGGGACCTCACTTTTTTAACCTCACAATTTAAATAAAAACCATGAGCAAAAATGAGGCAGCTTGCCAGAAAGAACAGTTAAATTCCAATAATACTGTGACATTTTTTCATGGGTGGAAATACTGCAGGATTTCCATGTCAAACTGAGCGACTGACTGGACAGTGCTCTTGCAATAGTAAGTGCAAAGTGGACTTTTTATTAACAGCTTAATACTTATTCTAAAGAATCCACCTTGCTGTGTCCTACCAACTTTTAACTGACGGGCTAATCTGTTAAGTGTTATTAGATATCACTTTGAGTTGATTTGAGTTACTCCAGTTAATACAATTACTATAATTAACATGCAAGAATATGTAATATTGTGGATATGTTTTTTTCCAGAAAAAAAAACAATGCACTCATGAAATTACAAAATCTCAAACATTGATTAATTGGCAATAGTTCCAATAAGTAACAGGATAGCCTGGGTAAGTTCATGCTGTATTCACACCTACAGCAACTTGAATTCAACTTGAACAGTGCAACCGGAGATCAGTAAAACTCTGAGAGCTTACCGTATCTTGTTGACCGGATGCCGGATGGACGTGTCCAGAAAAGTACATGGAAATATGAAGTTACTTTTTGCAGTGACTACTGATGGGAGTGAGAACAACGAGAACACACATGATCCATCAAAAGAGTACAGAATGCTTCTCCTTATGACTTAGTCAGTGTTATAATGTCATATGAAATTGTATTTAGGCATGTGTGAAATACCGTCGGATGGTACAGAAATGGTTTTGGAATAACCAAACTGTCAAATAAAATTATTCTGTTAAGGCTGTTTTCCATAACCAGCTAAGAATTTCCGTAGTAACACTAGGCTTAAAGTTTTCTGCCACTGTACTGGATTTTACGTTTGAGTTCATGAATTCACCTTCCATTGGTATGAGAGGAACGCTGCATTCATTCTCAACCAAACTAAAATTACTAGCCAATTATAAGTAGAATGGGGTTGGTCTTGTAACTCCAGTAACTTGTTACCCTTGTAACTAAATAAAGCCCAGCGCGGAACTGTTTCCTTAATCCTGCTTTTGCCGGCCATGCCAGCAAACATTGTAATATTTTATATAATTTTCGCACCAGGGAGCAGCTAGCAATATACTGAGCATTAAAATTGCTTTTATATAAGTGCTCACTGTTCTATTTCGATTTCGCGATCATGCTCTGTGTAACTAGAGATTTTCTTACAAAATCAGATATTTGTCAATGAGCTCAGGCTATATTGAGCAGCAAATCATCCACCATTAACAGTCATCTCTCCTTCCACTCGGCCCGTGATCAGTCAAATCCGACTCCTGCAGCTTGTGTTGGTGGCAGGGTTGCCAAGTGTATGTTGTCATGGGTTGATGATTAATAAATCAAAATTCAACCGTAATGCTTGCATGATTCTGAACCGACCGAACAGAGGTTTTAAAAAACTGCCCTGAACCAAATAGAACATGGATTCATATGTGCAAAATGCATACGGGAAAAACCTTTGAAAGCGCGTGTAGTTGAAAGTCATTGTAAAGCATTATAATGTGACATTATATGCATTTCTATGAATGATGAAAGATTGTTTCCCACCTTGGGGGGGGGGGGGGGGTCCAAGAACACTGATGTAAATGACCTATGCTTTTATATTTTTACAGGAAATGTTATGAAAACAGAAGTAAAGAATGTTTGGATATGTGGCCACTCTCTTGTGTTTTGGGCTGAGAAGAGGGCCACATCTCCTGAAATAGGTATGCAGCTTGGTATGGACCCTAACAGCGTACACATATGGTGGAAGGGTATGCAAGGCATGACGTGGCAACAGCTTCTGCCTCAGCTACTCCAACTCAAGGACAACTGGCCCAAACCTGACGTGATTATCATTCATCTGGGTGGAAATGATATTGGCAAAATGACCCCAGAGAACTTTGTGTTAGTAGTGAAGAAAGACGTGATTTCACTAAGAAACATTTTTCCTCAGTGCCGCCTCGTTTGGTCCGACATCCTGCCACGCAAATCCTGGCGGCACTCTGATGACAGTACAACAGTGAACAACATGCGACATGCGGTCAACAAGACAATACATGGTATTATGGCAAAGATTGGGGGTTCTTCATTGACTCATGACAACATACTGCCAGGACTGGACTCTGGCCTCTACAGACCAGATGGGGTTCACCTCTCCGGGAAAGGAATAGACACTTTTAATTTGAACATGCAGGACTTTCTCGAGAAGTGGGAATATGAGATAAGTGAGACTGAGACTTCTGAAAGCAAAACTCACATTTGAAGTTATTGACATTTAATCTTTCAGTATCGATTTTGTACTGTAAAACTATTTTGTGAATACATTTTTTTTTATACCTTTTAAAGTTTTGGTTGGATATCCTCTTGTGCTTAGCATAGTCTGAATGAAGTGCATGTTTTATAAAGTGAGCTGAGTTCTGTTCTTGATTCATATGAACTCTTCGTTTTGTAATCGTGCATAGCTTTTGTTTTTATAGATTGTTGAACAACTTGAAAAAATTTAAATAAAAGACAACACTTGACTCAACACTGTCTGTTTATTAAGTGCACGGAGTTTCTTTTCTTTATCGTTTCAATACTGTGCCTTTGTTGGATAACCCTTTTGGCCACATTTTTATGAAGAATATGATCATATGTATACTTTCCCAGTTTTGCCTGTTTATGGTGTAAGAGCAAAATACTGTTTTCTCTTGTACACATCTTTGTACAGAATTTCCCCAACTATGTATGTACATCTGCTCAAACTGTGTGATGTGTGCCATGTCTTCTAGAGTAGACATTGTAATAAAATTATAATGGCCATAAATGTCTAAGGATCATCTTTGGGAAATAAAATTTCCAGTGCTCAGACACCAGTTTGATGTCTGTACACTGGCTGCCTTCCTTTAATCCCGGTGATCATGGAACACCTCTTTATCTTACTGTGCCTTTTGAGATACACATACAACTCATTCATACTTGGAGCATCTAAAGGACTGCAAATACACACAGACCTGGAAATAAGGGGGGCAGGCCTAAGGATTACCTGAAGCAAGCTTATTTTGAATGTGAATTCAATAACAACCAGTGAGATTTTCCTTGAATATTTTGTAGCTTTTTATTTAAAGATTCTAGTAATTAAGTACTTGTGTATGCGTTTCTCTAGAAAATAGCATGCTGTGCGTAGTATTGGTTTAATAGAAAACTTTTGTTTTGGCAAAATGGTATTCTGTTGTTATTGTAAACGAATCAGGGGCAGCACGGTGGCAGAGTAGTTAGCATGCCTGCCTCACAGCAACAAGGTCATTGATTTGATTTCTGCTCAGGGTGTTTCTGTGTGGAGTTTGCATGTTCTCCTCGTGCTTGCGTGGGTTTTCCCCAGCTACGGTTTGCTCCCGCCTCCAAACATATGCAATTGGGCATAGGTAAATTGGCTACTCTAAATTGTCCATATGCGAGTGAATAAAGTGGATGCGAGTGTGAAGTGTTGTCTATCTCTTAAGTTTTAGCCCTGCAGTTAACTGGAGATTGTCCACTGTGTTCCCTGCCTCATGCCCTAAGTTAGCATGGATAGTCTCCAATGCCTCCATGACCCTGAACAGGGTAAGCGCTAGACAAGGAATAAACAAATCTGGATGTGGCTGTTATCGGTCTATTTCACAGCTGTGAGGTATAAAAAATAAATTTGCACTATTTATTGATTATTTTGCTAAAATGAGAAATGCTGTATTATACCACAGTTCTTAGCTGGTTCAGTAATTTCAGCTAGTTTCAAACATGTAGAAATGCTACATGGATAGGAGTACAAAATGCTGTGTAGTGTAGTAACCTGCAGTTGAATGCAGGCTGTAGAACACCTTGAGAACAAGTAGCCTTTTTTGCTTTTACACACACATA
>JAOUQX010000033.1:5112694-5124853 GCA_028566295.1 Liobagrus marginatus
ACCTTCTTCCAGTCTTCAGTAGTCCACTGGCGGTGCTTCATGGCCCAGGCAAGCCTCTTTTTCTTATTTTGCCATGTTCATCCATCATCAAAAATTGGGGTGTTCTAAAACTTTTGACCGGTAGTGTGTGTGTATGTATGTGTGTATATATATATCTCCCCGTTATAAAGGAGTTGCAGCTCTTTAATCCTTTTGAGCTTATTGACTTTTTTTTTTTTTAATCTACCATTGGAAAATAAATTTGAATTCATTTATTTAATTCTTTCATTTTAAGTACGGCTAAACTGGAAAAACCTACATAGAACAAACATTCATGAGTAAGGATGCTTTTCTGTTCTTATGAGTGAACAACATTGGCTTACATTTTTCTTTCGTACGGGTGCGTGAGGCTGGTTCTTTTTTTTTCTAATATCATTTTACCCTGTATACCATGGTTGGACTCTTACCAAATTTTATTTATTATGTTTTTTTGTTTCTAAAAACATAAAGAAATAATTTCCTAATCCCACAGTGTCCCTAACCAAGCAGTTTCTGTAGTTTCTGAGTGGGTGAATGTAGTGAGTGTGTCAGTGTTGTGTTCCTTGATTTAAAGTTTAAACATTGGAAGCAAAAAAATGCAGGATGTTGAGAGCTACTGCATTTCTTGTAGTACACCAGCTTTTACCCAACCGGTTTCGTTATTTTTACAGCCGCAGCATAAATACACTTATAATCCATGCCTTGCATATGTGAACACGTTATAGCAGGGCCTTCTTTAATTAATTCAATAATAAAATAATATTGATAGTCTTTTTCATTTACTGTCAAGAAACTGTCAAGAATCATTTTAAAGGGGGTTTGACTCAATTTTCCCCTGTTGAAGTGTGTAGAATTAAAATGCTGCATTTACTTTGCTATGTAGAGCAGTGAACAAATAGAGTTGCACATAAACTCCTAAAATGATCTGTTTCTAGTAATAGACTTTGTACCAAAAAAAAAATATATATACCCTTTTGGTAGTCTGTATTTTGATGAAAACATGCTACAAATCTGTAATGGTCGATCATCAATTTTATCTCTCTGCAACACTATTGACTGCAAAGGAACCGTGCTTTGTCATCACATTCGTTATTCACGTCCTAGAATAATTGTGACAATTGTATAGAGCTTAATAGTAGAGCAGTGGTTCCTCTCAGCTGGAGCACAGATGACCTAAAATACAAAGGTAAGATTACTTTGTCAAATTTTAATAATAGGGAATCAAGGCCTAGCTATCTATCTATTTATTTATTTATTTATTTATTTTAATCCTGTTGCTGTTTTTTGCTTGGTTAAGTTTCTTGGCTTCTTTCTAACATGTAATTTGTCCTTCCTAAACTAGGGTACGAAGTCATCAGCGGCTGGATCCAGCACCACAGCGGATTCATTAGCAGATATGTTTGAGTACTATGATGCAGGAAATCACTGGTGCAAAAACTGTAACATTACTAGTGGTTCCATGTTTGATTTTTTTACACACTTGCACAGCAAAATGCACAGAAAGGTAAATAGCCTATGTTTTTCTCCGTCTGTATCAGTTTTTTTTTTAAATTAGTCCTCAGCTGTGTATTTTTCTGTACAAAGACTTTAGATCCTTACATAAGGCCTTGGGCATCAAGTTCTGCGCATGGAAAGCAGCACCCTACAGGAGAGCTCATTTCTAAACCAGCAAAAGGTAAAGGTTTTATTAATACACCTACAAGCTAAATTGAAAACATTTGTGTTTGGGTATAAACACAGTGCTCTATCTGTATTGGGGGGTTGTCATGGTGTTCTTTGTCACCTTCCTGTACTTGTGTCCTGTAGGTTCTGAATTTGTGTTACCTGTGAGAGGATTTTTTTGCCAGTTGTGTAAAGAGTTTTTTGGAGATCCTATTTGTGCTGAGGCTCATGTGACATGCCATATGCACAATGAAAAGTATAAGGTATTTCATTTTTTCCCTTCATTTTAGAGTTTATTACCAAATCCAAAAACATTTAATTTAAGCGAAGACACTATTTTTAGGGGATTAAGACAATCAATTAAAAATAAACTAAGTTTGCTAACGAAGATCCTGTCAAATCTACATAAAAGCAATGCATTTATTTGCAAATCACAATAGAACATATAAAACATAAATGCTTAAACTACACTAAAAGCTAGATGAACTATATCATTGTATGTTTCAATAAAAGCCAACACAATGCTTATTACAATAGTTTATTTTCAGTAATTCTGAAGAATATTAATGAAACCCACCTCAACCCAAGCACTTGTTCACCTAAGATAATTTGTTTTTAAAGCTTATACATAAATTTAAGTCTTAATAAATGTATTCTCTCTTTAATGCTTTGGCTTATTCTTTACGCTCATACAATGCGGGAAATAATAATTTGATTCTCTTCTGATTTTGTAAGCTCACCGTACAAAGAAATTCACAGTCTAGAATTTTTATGGTAGGTTTATTTTTAACAGACAGACAAAATATCAATAAAAATCCAGAAAAAACATTAAAGAACGGTTATAAGTGAATTTGTATTTGAGCCACTGAAAAATATTTGATCCTTCAGGAAAATGTGACTTGGTACTTGGTGGAGAAACCATGTTGGTCAGAGGGTTCTTTGGTCACCAGGTTTGCACATGTCTCAGGAGGGATTTTGGTCCACTCCTCTTTACAGATACTCTCCAAAGCCTAAAGGTTTCAATGTTTTCACTTGGAAACTTGAAGTTTCAGCTTCTTCCACAGATTTTCAGATGTGATTAAGGTGGCTTGGCTACTCCAGTGCCATACCAGTTCCACTCTAGGTCAGTCCACATTTAGTGATTTTTCTTGAGCCACTCCTTTGCACGCTGCATCCAGAAAGCCACCAGCATTATGGCTGACCACACACACTCTTCATCCTACTGCCTTCTGGAAAAAGGTAACGCAGAATTTGGGCTGCTACAACCAGACTGACCAACAGTTTCGACCCACAAGGTACCCATCAGGCTTCTCAACACAAACTGAAACACTCGCACTCGAACGCAGTAATTACTCGCACTCGCTGCTTTCAACCTCAAATATATCACGCATGCACAGTCACAGTCAAGATTCCACGTTACATGCTCATTGATGGTTCATCGACCCATCAGTGTGGTGAAGTCTTCTTGTACCCTTAGCAGAGAAACAGTCCCAAAGCAGAATGTTTCTACCTCCATGTTGGACAGTAGGAATGAGGTTCTTGGGGTCATATTCAGAATTTCTCTGCCTCCAAACATGGCGAGTCGAGTTGATGCCGAAGAGTTCAATTCTGGTCTCATCTGATCACATTGCGTTCTCCCAAGCCCTCTCTGAATGATTCAGGTGTTCGCTGGCAAACTTCAAACATTCCTGTACATGTACAGGATCTCAATCCATTATGCTGTCTTGGTGTCTGCCAGGTCCCAGCCTTCCTGAGATCAACAACAATCTCCCATGTATTTTTGGGCGAATTCCTCACCTTTCTCAGGAACCTCCAAACCCCACCAGGTGAGATTTTTCAAGAAGCTCCTGAGCATGGGCGATTGGCTGTTTCTTCCATTATTTTGAATTATCACGCCAGTAGGGATCTCTTTCTCACAAAGCTTCTTGCTGATGGTGTTCTACCCCATTCTAGCCTTCCAGTGCAGGTCTACAGTCTTGTCCCCAACATCATTTGACAGCTGTTTGGTCTTGTCCAACGATGTGGAGAGGTTTGAATGAAAGATTTATTCTGTGCCTGGTCTCTTAAACACGAGTTGAGGATCAGGAAAATCTTGCTAAAGGGACAGGACAACTTTCTGTGCCTCATGGGCACATAATCAATCTATGGGGGTCAGAATTGCAAGTATGAGCAATAGCTGCTGAGCTACAACATTTTTTAGGATCTTGCCTATAAATGGAAGGTTAGATATTGTCCTGTAGTTGCACAGCTGACTCAGGTCGAGATCATTTTTTATTAGGAGGTTATAATTGCAAATTTAAAATATGTAGGCACATAGCCAGTGCTCAGGGTGGAGTTTATTATTTTTAAAAGCGGTTCAGTTTCTACGGGTGCTATCTGCTTTAGGAAACATGTAGGTAGGGGATCCAGCATGCAAATTGTTGATTTTGATGAGGAAATGAAATATATATGGGAGATTTTGTAAACTTTTCTGCAATTGCAGATGTAAACGTACGTGGCATGGTGTATATCGTTTGTAATACACAATTTGAGCTATGAGATAAATATCTGAAATTGTTTGATTGTGAGCATGTTTGTATATTTTCAATATTTAACCCAGAGTCAGAGTAAGATCAAGAGTGTATCCTCTGTTATGGTTGGGTCCTACTACGTTCTGAGTTACTCTGACTGAGTCCTGGATGGATAAAACGGCTTTTCTCAACGGATCTTCTGAATTTTCAGTGAATGTTGACCTCTCGAACAGTTGGTAGAGACTGCTAAATTTGAGAGAAAACCTGCAACTTCAAAAAAAATTCAGAATATGGTCTATAAATATCAATTCATGGATTTGGCCTATTATTTTGTGTTCATACACAATAAACTTGTATGTAGAGCTTCAGAGTTGAACTGATTGACAGAGTTGAACTGAGTATTTTCATAAATAGCTGTAACGCGCCTCTGCCTGCTAGACGAGGCTGATGTATATAACTAAACCCAAGCGGACTAGCTTCGTTTAACACTACATAGTAAATTGTTTTAACTCATGTTTCTGTTTAACATAACACATTAAACTACAGATCAGTAATTTTTTTCATTAACAATAAGTGCTTTAGACGAAAGAGATGGAATATTTAATGGTGCATTCATTGGTATCTGATTTTATGCTAATCAACTTTTAATAATTCTAGTATTTTTACATTTTAGTTTATCTCTGAGAAACAGGCATGGTCATATCTCAATGATATGAGCCCTGGGTGACTACTCAGTAGCTAGCAAACGGTTTGTTTAGCCTGCTTGTCTGATCCCTGGCCTTGACTCTGGATTGACCTAGATTAAACAGTTGACCTGTGGGCCTATTTTTATTTATTTTTTACCCTTTTCTGAAAAATGGCATAGCCAACTAAAAATGTCTGTAGCTCTTGAAAAGCCTGTCGGCTATTTTCACAAATATGGTCTTGTTTGAAACTAGACAGTAATATTTTCTTATCCAAGAGTTTCTTACCCAAAAAGTAGTAAAGCAGTAGTATCGCAGAAGTTAAAACATGGTTAAATATACATGAAAGCGTCTCACACTTTCTTTGAATGAACTTCATTTAGGTAAAAAATGATGTCAAAACTATGTCAGAGGTCCAAAAAGATAAAGCTCAATGTCTGACCATGTTATCTTTCAAATTTGAGGCTGATATGCCAAAATATGTAGCTTCTATAAGCTTTTATTTCCAAAATGCCATTTGGAGATTCCAAATTGACGCCTGGTAACCAAACCACCTAAATCGGTCAAAACTATGTATATCAATTCATAACTGCTCTGCTCATTAAACCACACAAGAAAATACAAATTCAGAACTTTCTAATAAAAAGTCTTTATTTTAAACATTTCCAGTATCAAAAACTAGATTTGATCAGTGACCATTTCTTACGTAATTAATGAAAACACAAAACGTCCAATTGCTGAATAGGTACTGCAAACCTAAAGCAATTATTTACAGTATTTACAAATTGTAGGGAGACACTCGAGGCATTCACTAAGAAACCTGAAAACAACTGGAATCCAAAGCCACTGAAAGACAGAAACAGGAGAGAGAGAAAGTGTGTAAGCAGAGAACAAATCAAATTAGCAGCACTGAGCATGCAAGTGTACTTATCTAGTGCTGCCCCACATTTTTACGGAACAGTAACTCTTTTTCTAATGTGTGCATTAGATAGAACAAAATTTAGCTCCCTGTAACAGAATCATTCCTAGTGCCTACCGTCTCACACCAGCAATGGCTTCACTCACTCATTTTCCTCCTTAGAACTTCTCAGACCTACACTTCTGGAGCATCGATGAGATTTGAACACGAACAGTATAATATAAATAAAAATCAAAACAAACATCATAAAAAAAACAATTATTGATATTTTCCATCCTGATCATGCCAAGTCCGCGCATCATTGTTCACTTGTTTACTATATAAATTCAAAAGAGTGTTATGGTCAGTTTTTAAATTTTCTTTTCTCCAACTGTGCCTGCATTAGGTTGTCCCTTTTCTCAAGGTGGAATCTTACCCATCTTTGGGTAATCTTTGGGTTTGTTCTCATGTACTGCTTGAGTTCAGACCTCGTCTTGGATACCGAAATCCTCTCATCTACGGAGATATTTTATTTAGAATGCAAAAATGTTTTGCAAGCATCCCTAATTTACAGTGGTTTGAGCTTGCCCAAGCGGTTGTAGGCTGCTGTTCCCTTCTTCTTTTCATTTTCTTCATCATCCTGAGGATTGCTAAGATGAAGAGGGGATGGGGCCAGAGCATATTACTGGACATTGCCTTCACAATTTTGCACACCTCTGTTATTCTTAGTAACCACTGACCGACTAAGGCGTTACTACCTATTGGGCACGTGAAGCGCAGCGGAGTGGTGCTCCCATGGGCAACCTTTGCTGTGGCTTTGCGATTATGCTGACTATTATTCACCCCGCTGTGAAGGATCTAATGCCAGAGTTGGGGGGGTTACTAACTTCATCTAAGGAATCCAGACTTTCCGAAGCGGAGACTACACAGCACTCACAATCACTAACCCTTTCTAATGTCCAAATGCACACCTCTAACGCTGCAATCTTCTCCATCAGAGTGCTAACGGTCATACTTATCCCAGGTAAAAGTATTACTAATGACTGAGGAAGAGTACATACAAAGACTCGATAACATACCTTTACTGAATAGGGAGTAATTTGTAGGATTACTGTTTGGCGTCTTCAAAGCAGCTTCCTTGAAACAATTACAGCTGCGGCTCAGATTTCCTCCGCTCCAAAAAACAAAAGGGGTTTTCCAAATAGATAAACCGCTGCAGGGAAGTGAAAAATTAAACGACTATACCTGTCTGTGCTATATTGTTAGAAATATGAAAATCGGTATAGCTAGACGCCTAAACAGGCAAAAGCTCAGTGGCAAGTTATTCAGGAACCGGAAGTTATAAATTAGAAGTTGAATTCTTGCTGGTTGGTAGGGGATCAAATACTTATTTCACTCAGTCAAATGCAAATTAATTTATAACCTTTCTTTAATGCTTTTTTCCTAGATTTTCTCACAGTTAAAATAAATCTATATTTTAAATATATATATATAAATGTTATTTTTAATAAATAATAAGTTAATAAACATTTTTCAAATATAACAAATAGTTAATATAAAATGTCTTAGACTGTTCATTTCTTTTTAAGAGGATAAACAAAACAAGCAAAGGATCAAATAATTTCCCTCACTGTACAGAATGATTAATGCAAAGGTGTCAAGCATATAAATAATTTAAACCTCAAATTGTTTCCCAAAAATCTTAGACCACGCATGTTGCCTTTGCCCATCTACATTTCCTACTGTGAGAATTTGATGGCCATGAAGTGTGTTTTTGTTCAAATTGTTTGGTATTTTTTGAAAGGCTAATTTCCTTATTGGCCTCTCATTTCTATTACAGAAACGAACCTACGAGAACCCTCTTTATGAACAACGGAGGAACCTGGATCGCCAAGCTGGCATGGACAGTGAAAAAAAGCAGACTGAACAAAAACGGAAGCATGAGGATGATGACTCTCAGGATGAGCAGAAAAACTCAAAGTGCAGCAAAGTTGATGTGAAAAAACCTAAATGCAAGATTGAAGATGAGAATAGACCCAAACACATCAAGGAAGAGGAACGAAAAGTCAACTCTATCAAGGAGGAAGAGCATAAACCTAAATGGAAGAAAGAGGAGGTTGAGAGGACCAAAGGTAGAAAAGAAGAAGAGGAGGCGATCAGATATACAAAGGAAGAAGGGGAGAGGAACAAGTTTCGAGATGAACAGGGGTGCAGACAGAAGAAAGGGGATGAGGAGAGGTACAAGTTTGAAGAAGACAAATATCGATACAGGGAAGAAAATCAGAACAAGTACAAAGATCATGAGAAGTATCGATACAGGAATGAGAATGAAAAATCTAGGTTTCGGAAAGGGGAGGACAGGAACTACAAATATGGTCATGAAACCCAGGAAGACAGAAGACCAAAGTACAGAGCGGAAGAGAGATTAAAGTTTGCAAAATCTAAATGGACGGAAGATGTAGAGGAAGAAGAGAGCCCTAAATATTGGCAAAAGGAGGGTAAAAAACAGCTACAAAAAGGAGGACACAAGGATGAGAAAGAGACTTCTTCTCTGAAAGATGCTAAGGTCGACCCTGAAAAGCCTAGTGAGCACCCTAAGGTGTTTTGTGGCCCTAGCCCTGCCATGCTAGCGAAACTTCGCAAAAAGACAGATGAAACCAGTTCACGGCCTGCCTTTGGAAAGTTCACTTGGAAAAAACCTGAAAAGACTGCACTGGAGAAGGAAGCTGAGAAAATTGCTGAGCAATTTATTAAAGAAGATGAGGAGAGTGTTGTTGCTAAAGCAGGAAGTAATGACTCTGAAGAACAGGATGCTTTTTCCAAATCTGTGGCTGCTGCCAAGAGTATTGCCATCAAACTGTTGGGTAAAACATCCATCCCTCCTTCCCAGGAATGGGTGGCCTATAACCAAGTAAAAGTTTGTGCTAGTTTGCCCATCCCTTCTAATGTTCTGAAAAAGTCCAATGTGGAAATCCAAAACAAGCCGGGTTCTCCTGACACACTGTCCTCTGTTGTACCAACCAGTGAGGCAAGCAGCAAAACCTCTGAAACGGTGATGAAAAAACAAGCAGAGAAAGCAGAGATTCTGCCAGCCGAGATAATCTCTAAGGCATTCAGTGGTGAGGAAGTGAAATTGGACATTGCCGGTGATAACTCGTCTAGCTTTACACCTTTGTTTGTTTCTATACCAGCTACTCCATCTGTAACAGCTGCATTACCCACAGTGAAAGAGGTGGAGGCTGTTGAGGTGAAAGGTCCTACTGAATGCCTTATTAATCTCGATTCCGATGTCGCTGCTCCTGGAGTACCAGAGGAGGAACACAAACTGCTGACAGTCATGGTCCGTCCACCTCCAAAACTTCAGTCCCTTGACAGTTACTCTTTTTCAAAAACAGACAAGCCCAAAACAAGTCTAGCAGCAGCAAAAGCAAAAGACCTATTTGACATTTTCTATGGGGGCAGCAGCACTTTGGCAAGCTGCTGCAGTTCCAGTGCTGGCAATAAAATTGGCTATAAGGAAGAGTGTAAAGAGGATTCAGGAAGTCTGTCAGCAACTCTAAATAAAGAATCAACAAAGGAGCTGGATCCAGACTGTGAACATGTAGTTGAGGTCTGTAACTTGAAGTGTGAGGAGCCAGCTTCAGACAGAGAAGAACTTGCTGAACCACCCAATGTTGATCTTGAAGTTGGACAACTGGTGGAGTCTGGAAGTATGGATATTGCAGCAGTTAACTGCAAAAATGAAGCAGATTCTCTAGACTGTTTAGCTAATTCAGAAATCATGGAAAACATTGAGATGATTGAATCCAATGATAATCAAAATCCTTTGGACACTGGGGCAATGACTCTTTCATTCTCCCCACCACCAGGTTCTTTTACAGAGCATCTGAACTTGGACACGTTTGAGTTCAGCTTTGACTCTTTGTAATGAACCTCCATCCAGTAGGTTAAGGGATATGCATGAAACGTATGAATGTTTCAGTACCATTGATCTTAAACCATACCTTATATTCTTCATGTATCTTCTTAAACTCTTTGGCAGGTAATTCCAGTGAAACGATGGACTGACAAGCACTCATTCTGAAGGAAAGGAGATTCCCTTAAAATAATGAGCAGTTTTTCAACAAGTAATGACTCATTAGCATATGTAAAATTGTGCATTTGTTGTTGTTTTTTTCGAGTACAGGGTTTTGAACTCCCTGCTTTTTTTCTTGCTTTGTTTGCAGCTGAAACAGTTACTTTAAAAAAGGAAGGTAATGTAGATCATCATTTTTATATCATGTTTTGAAAGTCAATTAAGTTCTAATCTATATCAATTAATCCTTCTACTTAAGTAAATCAAAAATATTTTAATACAGGAGCCAGAGAGATCCAAAGGTCGGAAGAAAAAAAACAATTGGTGTGGAGCGTTAACTACAAGGACATAAAAATGGCTTAAAATAATTTTGTTCTTTTGAATCTAGCCTAAGATGTTTCCTCAATGCAATGAGGAAAGCAATGATATAAAAAAAGATCAAAGAGTGTGGGTGGTACTGTGCCCAGTTGGTTAAAATGTACAGTTTCTCTATTGATTGTTCTATAGTTTATGGTGTATAAGGTCTAGGTCAAATAAATTTTGCTGATCTCCTTTTTGTGTATTAATCATATGTGGATGTCACAAGTAACTAGTGGAATCAGATCAGACATTTCAGATGTTGTCATTGAGTAAGATTTCATTTTGTATGATTTTAATGGAAGTACAAAGTATGTGCCTATGCATTTGTTTTTGCCGTTTTTCACGGTTTTAAAGCTTTTTTTCAGCTCTCTGTTCCCTACAGTGTATAACTGTACATCTTGATTGCTGTCATTTATTTGTACGACCTGTGACAAAATGAACTCTAAAAACACTAAAAGCATAGCATCGATTACATGCAAGCACACGCATACTTGCAAATATAACTTGTTTCCTATTGGTGTTTTAAATTATAAAACATTTACCCCAGAAGAAATTAATTTTATAGTTGAATACAAATGTTTCAGGAACACTGTAATACAAGTGTGAAATGCTTCGATCCTGCAATCCAACCCTTGTAAATTAAGAAACAGGCTCTATGGGGGGGGAGAAAAAAGGTAAGTAAATAAGACAGAAAGAAATGAAGTACAATATTATGTGGACTCCGAAATACTTGAGAAACTCTGCTGCACAATACTAAACCGATTCACAGCAGAAATGTTTAAAAAATATTTTTAGAGCAATAAAATTAATTTCTGTGAGCAGAAAACTGCGTTGAGCCACTAGAGGGTGCTATCTTATGTAAAAATTAAATGCTTAAATCGTCAGTATAGTTCACGCCTACTATGTGAAAGTACAGGGTTGGTGGGTAATATGACCTCACTGAAGTCTGTCAGTTGCACATCTTTGCTTGGTAATATTTGAAAACAAAGAAAAAAAATCCTTTAGCTCCAACAATCTGACGTCTGCTGTGTACAGACCTATTCAATTGACCTTGCATAGTTGTAGCATTCCAGTTGGGTCTCTGGCCTTTAAAAAAAACTTGCTCTTTTTTCATTCATTCATTATACAGGTGCTGGTCATAAAATAAGAATATCATCAAAAAGTTGTTTTATTTCACTAATTCCATTCAAAATATGAAACTTGTATATTATACTCATTCATTACACACAGACTGATTTATTTCAGTTGTTTATTTCTTTTAATGTTGATGATTATACTGACAACCAAGGAAAATCCCAAATTCAGTATCAGAAAATTTGAATATTAAGACCAATACAAAGAAAGGATTTCTAGAAATCTTGAGCAACTGAAAAGTATTAGCATGTACAGCACTGAATACTTAGTTGGAGCTCCTGTTGCCTGAATTACTGCGGCAATGCGGCGTGGCATGGAGTCGATCTGTCTGTGGCACTGCTCAGGTGTTATGAGAGCCCAGGTTGCTCTGATAGAGGCCTTCAGCTCTTCTCTCTATTAATGTGCTTGGACACAGCTCTGTGTACAGCCAGCCTCTTTTGCAATGACTTTGTGTGTCTTGCCCTCCTTGTGAAAGGTGTCAATGGTCATCTTTTGGACAACTGTCAAGTCTGCAGTCTTCCCCATGATTGTATAGCCTACAGAAGTAGACTGAGAGACCAGCCAAAGGTGTAGCGGATTAGAGTGTGACACCCGGTGTCTTCAATATTGAACCTTTTCACAGTATTCTAATTTTCTGAGATACTGAATTTGGGATTTTCCTTAGTTGTCAGTACAGTGGTACCTCGGTATAAGAACGCCCCGGAATACGTAAAATTCGGTTTACAAATTGCAGCTCGTCAACAAATGTGCTTCTGTTTACGGAAAAAATTTCAGTATGCGAATATGTGACAAACGTCATGCGCCAAAAAATCGCAGGCG
>JAOUQX010000033.1:5143023-5157802 GCA_028566295.1 Liobagrus marginatus
AAAACGTTCAGGTAGTCGTCGAAGCATTTCACTGTAAGCTGTACCACGTATAATGTACATGTGACCAATCAACTTTGAACTTTTACAAGGTCTCAGGTGTGAATGGGGAGAAGGTGTGTTAAATTTGGTGTCATCGTTCTCACTTTCACATGCTTGTCACTGGATGTTCAACATTGCACCTCATGGCAAAGAACTCTGAGGATCTGAAAAAATGAATTCTGTGTGAAATAAAGATCACCAAGGCTATAAGAAGATTGCCAAGACCCTGAAACAGTGGTTTAACAGGACAGGATCCACTCAGAACAGGCCTCGCCATGGTCGACCGAAGAAGTTTTAGTGCATGTGGTCAGCATCATATCCAGAGGTTGCCTTTGGGAAATATACTTATGATTGCTGCCAGCATTGCTGCAGAGGTTGTCGGTGCTCAGACCATTTGCCGCCCACTGCATCAAATTGGTCTGCATGGCTGTCCATGAACCAGAAGGAAGCCTCTTCTACAGATGATGACAAACAGACTAAGGACATGGATCACTGGAACCTTGTCCTGTGGTCTGATGAGACCAAGATAAACTTATTTGGTTCAAATGGTGTCAAGTGTGTGTCGCGGCAACCAGGTGAGGAATCCAAAGACAAGTGTGTCTTTCCTACAGTCCAAGCATGGTGGTGGGAGTGTCATGGTCTGGGGCTGCATGAGTGCTGATGGCACTGGGAGCGACAGTTCATTGAGGGAAGAAGAGTATGATCCCCTCCCTTCGGTGACTGGGCCACAGGGCAGTATTCCAACATGATAACGACCCCAAACACACCTAATATGACCACTGCCTTGCTAAAGAAGCTGAGGGTAAAGGTGATTGACTGGACATGCATGTCTCCAGACCTAAACCCTACTGAGCATATGTGGGGGTCTCTAACATCCACCAGCTCCATGATGTCATCATGGAAGAGGATTCCAGTGACTGCCTGTGACACTCTGGTGAACTCCATGGCCAAGACGTTTAAGGCAGTACTGGAAAATAATAGTGGCCACACAAAATATTGACACTTTGGGCCCAATTTGGACATTTTCACTTGGGGTGTCCTCATTTTTGTTTCCAGCGGTTTAGACATTAATGGTTGTATGTTATTTTGAGGGGACAGCAAATTTACACTGTTATACAAGCTGTACACTCACTACTTTACATTGTAGCTAAGTGTCATTTCTTCAGTGTTGTCACATGAAAAGATATAATAAAATATTTACAAAAATGTGAGGGGTGTACTCACTTTTGTGAGATACTGTATATGTAGTATCAGCAACAGTAACTCAAAATGTTTGAGCACCAATCCTAAACCAGAGTTGTTCATTTTTTTTCCTAGCACACAATGTACAAGTAGCATTGGTTATCTAAGTGCTATAGTGATTAGTAGTAGTATTTAGTAGTAGTAATAGTAATTTTATTAAGCTTTTTATGTAGTTCTGATACCTGCTTTTGACACAGTAAACAGGTTTTATTTTCCTCCTTCATAGGGAAAAGTACAAACTTAAGGAGCGGGAAGAGATCTGGCACAAGATTGAAGAGCTTGCTAAACAAAACCCTCAGGTATCGATTGTAAGCATTGCTGTATTAAAAATTAGGCATTAATAAAAGATTAAGGAGACAGAAAAACTACATTTATGAGGAATTGATTCTCTAAAGTCAGTACCGTTTTAGTTTAGGCCTCTTCTTGTTTAGAAAATGTTTTAAAGGAAGGTTAACTGAACCCAGCATGTGTGGGAGGGCTTGGGCTTGGGGGTTCAAGTGATTCAAGCAATTTTGTTGATTTGAATTAATGCTATTTGATTTTAAGGCAAAGTTAATTATCATAGGTTTTCCCTTCAATGTCTTGCCCACATTATGAGAACAGGCCTTCAAAGAAATCATACTGTTGAATACATTTTGGTCTGTGCGAGTATGTTTTGAAATATAAATCTCATAACCTTTGGGCAGATTATAAAGCTCGATCAGAGTCTCCGACCTGTTCTACATCGAGATGCGGTCAGTTATTCCTCCTTTCAGTAAACTTTAATCCAGTTGAAACATTTTGTCACATGGTGCTCCTAAAAATATTGAATGTTTTATTCAGTTTAGCTGTTACGGTCATGTGGGAACATATTTGTAAATGTTTTTTGTCTGTCTGTATATGAACAGTATATAATGTATAATGAAAATCAAGGAATACTAAATTATTCCATGGAGACAGAGACTCCCACGGCTGAGGATATCCAACTGCTAAAGAAGACTGTGGAATCTGAGGCTTCACAGGTATTTGCTCTCGTATTGTCTATCAGAAGCTTTACAATATACATAGTGATTCAACAAAATAGTACCAGTCAACTAAAAATGCTGAAATGCAATTATAACGTACATTGATCTGCACTACACACTAATACTAATCAGCCAATCATGGGGCAGATATGCAATGCATAAAATCCCATAAGCCATCACAATGGGGGTAATGTCCCATCGGGCTGGATTAGGTATTTCGATTACTGAAATTTTGGAATTTTCATGTACAACCATCTATAGAGTTTATTCAGAATAGTGCACAAAAGAAAAACCATCAAGTGAGTAGAAACCTCATTCTTAAGAGAAGCCAACAGAGAATGGCCAACTTGATTCGAGCTTACAAAGGGTTACACAGCTACTTAATATAAAGCATAAAAGAATACCAAACACTCTTACAGAAAAAGTGAAGGACCATGCTGGGTTCCACTTCTGTCAGGTGAGGCTGCAGTGGGTGCATAATAAAATAATATAATGGTGTGGGCTAATAAAACCTGGTCTGATAAGTCTGTTTCTGCTGAGGGAGAGATATGGTAGGGTCAGAATTTGGCACCAAAAGCATGAAACTGTCTTTATTCATGGTCACACCTTACCCATCAGCTTACCAATCAATAAGTCTAATGGCTACTTCCAACATGATATTTCACGCCATCATGTTCGTCACACCAGCAAGTGTCTCATTCCGGATTCATGAACATGAGTGTATGCTCAGTGTTATTAGTATTGTTTTGTGTTTCATTGTTTACTTTTTTCATGCAGTTATCTGAAAATAATTTTATTAGAATAATCCAGGAGACCCAACACATGCATGTTACTGTCTACAGTTTAACCAAACTGAATGAGATCTGGTAAAGCAGAGCAGAGTGCATGTTTGAAGGGGGAGCGGATGGGATGGTTCAAGTTAGGCAGTAGATGGGGAAGAAGACGGGGTGGTTGCAAGTAGAGTGGAAATGGACCAGCGATAAGTACAAGGGGAGAATCGGTGGCAGCATAAATGTTACTTTCAATTCAATTCAATTTTATTTATAGAGCGCTTTTTACAACACACATTGTCTCAAAGCAGCTTTACAGAAAAATCACAACTTACTTTCACCAAATCGCTAATTCCTTTTAGGGAACGAAGGACATAAAGAAGGACAAGGTGCTGATCCGACGAAAGTCCGAGCTGCCACAGGATGTGTATACTATAAATGCTCTGGAGGCCCACAAGCGAGCAGAAGAGTACCTGACTGCTAATCAGGAAGCTCTCTGACTGAGGAACACCACAACCAGTTACCTGCACCATGCCTAGACTGTCCCACTTGTATTTGTCCAGAAATGTCACCTGCTGTAGTTCCCCCCCTTCTTTCCTACCTTTGTCTGCTTCTTTCCTTCTTCACTTCCTCTTGGAGAGGCCTTTCGGCAAAATTCTGGCCAGCACGCAATTGTGAAGAGCCTTCATTCTCGCTCTACTAGCCATGCTTTTATTTCTCTCCCTCTCTGTCTCTACTCCCTCCCCGCAAAAGCCTCTATCATTTCAATTATCAATGCCAATTCAAAAATTAATCAGGCTAAACAATATCTTAAACTTTGCTTCCTCTGTATTGATTTTTTTTTTCCTCAATGTTTTATATTTTGTAAAAATGTTTCCAGGTTTTACTGTCTTCACTTCATTTTTCACTTAAACTTTCTTGCTTTATATACTTAACTGGCCCTATACACCAATGTTCACTTCGGCAACCTGTCTTGTCTAAGAGATTGTAAGCAACCTATTAGTGACAATGACATTGTATTTGCTTGAGGCTGGTTTAAGGACAAGGAAGTGTAGGTCTTTATTTCTGGATCATGCTGCCTTGCTCATGTGGGACAATGTGTCATGCACATGAATGTAAAATGTCTATCAAATTATACCACAGGCAGATCACAGAATCTGTAGGGGGGTTAATTTCTTGCATAACCTAACTTATTAATACTGCAGCGTCCTCATGCAATAATTAAAAATATATATAATTGTGTAAAATAAAATGCAAGTTCCCTGCATAAGAACATGGAAAAATACCTCAAGACAAGGCATCATGCTTCCTTCTTAAATGTCATCAGTTAAAGCTTTAATCACGATTGCAGCGGCTGCTTACAAAGGAATCAGTCAGGTTCTCAGTCAAGATGTACAGTATTTACTTTTGGCAGTCTGAAGTGTATGCAGTCGACATGATTTATTTATGCCTGTAGTCACAATTATGCTGATTTCCCATCAGAGGATTTAATTTTAAACCTGTTTCCTGCCTTACTGGTGAACTGAAAACACATTGTTGTGACCTCCTAAAACACCAGCAGACAATTACATTTTTTTAAATCATCATTCAACACAAGAATGCTGTATCTATGTTCTGTACCTCAAAAAATGTGTCCATAAGTTATTGATCATTACACATGGTTCCATGATGTGGTGTTGAGTTGAAATTTTTTGCGGATTGCAAACAAATCCTAGCAAATCCCTTTAAACTGCTACTTCTTGAAACGTAGTCTATCCATCATAAACGTCTACTTTATCTTGATCTTACAGCTTAATGCTTACAAAACTCAGATTTTAACTGTCATGTGTAAGCATAGTAATGTCTCTTCACTGTCCTTTGTTTTGTTATACCATTTTGAATGGTTGTGCATCTCTTAAGAAACATAAGCAATATTTTCTGAGTAGATGGGAAAATAATGTGCCTAAAAGTTGAGTGCTATTCAGTCCATATTTTGATTGTAAAGCAAAGATCTGTGTGATGATCTTTCCAAGCAATGAGTGTCTCTGTAACAGATCGACTGCAGTTATTACTCCAAATAATAGTATATTGAAATGTTTATGTACTCACCCTTGCTTGTCACATCCCCTGACCATTTTCATGTGATCATATTTCTTTCATTTGCCTTTAAATTTTAAACAGTAGCTTCTGGTCAAGTGCAGAGCAAATCTCTCATTCTGATCATTCCGTTAAGTCACTCCTTAAATAGGCTGCCAGACAATAAGACGCTTGTTGTCGTTTGGCTATAGTTTTCCTGCTGCAGGACATTAATCTGTTATCTGGGTTTTCACAAGGGCTTCAAGTTTAATGATTGCTAGTTTATTTAGCCAATTATATACTGTATACATGTACAACTTTATCTGTCACAGGTTCCCATGTCCAGAGGCTCAAGTTTACTTAAATGTATGTCAGTTTTAATAATTTTACACCAAACATCCTAAACACAGGCAGGTGCTTGCTGTAGGTTGGGCATGTTGTCTGATGGTTACAGGTGCTGCAGGAGAAATTTATAAAAGGATGGGTCTCTCTGCCTTCTTTCTCTTCCCATCCCTCCTAACCCCGCCCCACCCCAAAATCTAACACTAATCGTAAGCTGCTTTCAGGGTCATATGTACATATGATATACTTTAATTAGGCATAGGATTACATACTATGAAAGTCATATTTTGTACAGATGTCCATGTATGTACAGAAAAAAATGAAAGACAAAAAAACATTTGTGCCTGTGCAGGACATGTGCATTAATAAGATACAAAAGATTTTAAGTCACCAGTGTGTGGATATCGTCATTCCTACCAGACACTGAAATGTGAACTGAACTAGATGATTTTTACAGAGCAGTTCAATACACCAAACTATTAAAAATGGTTTGCAGGGGGAATATTTAGGAGCCATGCAATCCTGAAATATCTTAAACTCTGAATTATGGTAATGTGGATATTAATCATAAACAAATTCAACATATAATAAACAATTATTCTTGTGACTTTAGTCACAGGACCTTACAGGCTCTTTTGATTCTTTATTTGGGATGCAAATGTGAGCTTCAAGGAGAACGTGATATAGGCTTTTTAGTCATTTCATTTGTGTTGGAGTAAGAGGCCTGCTGAGCTCTGCCGAGACTCAAGAGTTTTCTGCACCATGTCCTTCCACTGGTCATCTGAAATCTCACGAGCCCAAGCTGGGATCCCGAGAGAGGGCAAGTTCACTGCTGCCATGGTCCTTTTCACAAGTTCAACATGATCTGTGAATGGCGTCAAATCAAGCATAAGAAACACTAAAGTACGACTGGGGATTTCAATCAAATGTATCTAGTTGTTTGTAGTTGGTATTAAGTTGTTACCGGGATCCATAGGAATGGACACGTGGCTCTGGAGTGCAGCAGCTCCTTCAGGACCCTCCTCATCACTGTCTGGAGCTGGTGGATGAGGCAGGAACAAGCCCATGGCCTGTGTGACACATGACTTAATACAGACTATAATATCTATAATACGCCACAAATTACCAATATAGTGTTACACAAAAAGGTTGTGAAAACGGTGAATCGTGTCAAATACGTCATTTTATTGTAAACTTTCTGAAACATCTGTGATACGATTTTTCATCTTTATTAGTGAAATTTTAGTATGGAAAAAATGACCAGGATTTTTTAGGATAACAATAACAATAGCGTCCTATAATGTATTTCTGCGCTTTCTATTGTATTTTATAGAGATATTAAACAACTATAATCTAATATAAATAAGAAGCTAAGCAGAGAAATTGAGTAACCCGGTTTCACGGTGAAGGTTACCTCTATTCTCTCCTGCACCTCCTGCAGCTGATCGGCATGTGTTGCCGTGTCATTTTGATCCAGTTGTGTGTTGGGAACTCCATCAGGCTCCTGGTTCAGTGGTTGATAATAATAAGCCGCAGTGACATCCTCTTCCTCTCCTGGGGCTCCATCCTCCTCCTCACCGCTCCACTCATCAGCCGCGGACAGATCGGACAGTCGCTCCTGTCCCAGCTCCTCTTCCGAGCTCGGCAACACTCTTTCTGGACCCATGCCCCTGGTCCTCTCCACTTCCATCCAAGGACTCAAAGCTGTCCCTGCGACCAGGAAATTACACAGCGTCTTAAGAGTGGATAATTATGATAAACAGACCAGCTGATGTGGCTAGCAGCAAAAAGAGAACTGTAATCCCCTAATAGAAATAAAGCGGCAGTAAAATACATGATATCATGATAATATATCTAACTTTATACCTATATAAATCTCGTCCACAGTGGACACTTACTTCGCCTGTTTTCAGTTTTGCAGGTGTTTGCTCTATTGCAATAAACAATACACGTTTCTTCCGCACGGAAGCGGAAATTACATCTTTCTGACGTCTTTTTTGTTACGTTTTCCGTAAATAATGAAAGTTCCATAAGCAGATTTAATACTTAAATTACACTTTGATATGTCGAAAAAATTTGATTTTGTAACTTAACTATTTTGTTTTGTTGTATCGCTATAAAAAATGCATTTTCTTTCACACGGAAGCGGAAATGGGGAAATTGCATCACTCTGACGTCTTTTGGCTACGCTATCCAAAAGATAATTTTTAAGAAATGTAATAAATCCATTCAAATATTCAACTTACAGTTTACACAAAATTTAGGTTTCTAAGTTAAGTATTTTGTAATAAAATAATTCTAGCTTTATACGTTGTAATGTAAAGCGAATATGTAAATTGCCAGCAGGGGGAGCTCATAAACTAGCCTGAAAGACTGGGAATTGTATCGAAAAACATTTTCATGAACTGCCGTTTTTCTTAAGACGCTATGTATATATATTTCTGTGGTAGTATCAGGGGAGGGCGGCAGGATGTAAATATTTATAAAAAAATTGTGAAGAAACTCCAGACATATGGACAAGTTTTGAGCCACGACGATGTGTCAGAGAAAGGTAAATAGAGCTTCTTAAGTGTTAACTTTTGCAGTGCGAGGATTGCCAGGGCATCGACACATTATTCGCAGCTTTCTTATAGTCCGTGTGGTGCATGTTACACTGGTTATAATCACATATCATAGGAGCAGACATAACGTCATTAACAGATTCATACACTCCCTTTAAAGCAGGAGCCTGCACCTCTCAAACTTCCCCTCAGCCCAAATAACGTTACACATGATGATGGTTTTGTCTTTAGTGTTGATTTGGAGCTGACAAGTTGTGTAATTCAGACACCGTGTTATGGAAACGTCTGTCCAGGCTAGTATTCATCCAGCTTCATAACTCACTCACTATCCACTTTAAAGGAACACCTGCAAACCCATTTGATTTCTCTTTACCACAGAACTTGCTTCCTTTTCTATTCTCTGTATTTGTTATGATATTTATCATAGTTTCTGTGTGGAGTTTGCATCTTCTCCCCGTGCTTGCATAGGTTTTCCCTGGGTACTCTGGTTTCCTCCTGCCTCCAAACACACGATTGGGCATAGGTGAATTGGCTACTCTAAATTGTACATAGGAGTGAATGTGAATTGTTGTCTGTCTCTAAGTGTTAGCCCTGCGATTAACTGGCGATTGTCCAGGTATTGTCCAATACCCCGCCTTACGCCCTAAGTTAGCTGGAATAGGCTCCAATGCCCCTGCAACCCTAAACAGGATAAACGCTACACAATGAATGAATGTATCATGTTTATTAGTGGTACAGAAATGATTGTTAATGGCTTTATTAGTTTTTAGTGTTGTGAAATTGGATTGACATGGTTTGACTATTCAGTTATAGGTGTATGTAATGCTCATCATTGTACCTATCAATGTTATCCTTCTTCTGTCCTCTTCAGTGCAAATCTGTCTGAAGTGTGTTTTTTAATGATTAAACAGCAATAAATTATTTGCTCGTGACTCAGGTGAGGATGCTGTACCAGGAGGAGACGAGGCCATCTATGATCGGGATATGGTGTGGCTGACTCAGTCTGATGGTGAGAGCAGGCTTCAATTAGGGAATATGAGCATAATAATTTGAAAACCAAGGAACATATAAGTTCCCTTTTTTTTACAACAATATGGCTTCCAAAGCCAGTAGTTATTTTTACACATTTTTTAACCCCCCTTCTTAATACTGAGGCCAATACACATTCCAGCATAATAGAAAGACAAGTCTGTTATAAAGCTAGTCAGAAAACGGGCTGTCAGCCCCTGCTGGGTAAGCAGTTCCACATTAATATATATTTAGATAAGATAACTAAGAAAACATAATGACATAGTAAAACATACACCTAGTAGGCTAGGCAAAAAAAAAAACAGCAAGTTCCTCAATCCCTGTGTGTCTTTCATATGAGCCATTCATTCAATTAAATTGAATAAAAAAAGGATTTGCTTCTGGGAAAAAGTTGTGTAGTTATGATGATACAGTATGCAATGGGGATTGTAACAAACATACTTTTTTTATGTTTGCTTTCCCAGTCGTAGTTGCTGAAATAACCCAACCATCTTTTGGTGTGGGTTACGAAATCGGTCAAGCCATGGCCATGAAAAAGAAGACACTCTGCCTTTTCCGACCCTCGTCAGGAAGAGGTGATCTGAGTATTCTCATTATTAGTCTCAACACACTACATTATTATTGCAGTCTAATTCACAGCTCATTAGTAATTAGTAACTAACCTCCAGTTACCAGACCAACATGTATACACTTCAGTATGGAAATCTACTGTATAAAATTAGATCTGTTTAATGTCTTTCAGAATGATACTACTTTTTATTTTTTAGTGCTATCTGCAATGATACAGCGTGCTGAAGGCAAGTTGGGCAGATTGGTTTTCCAGGTACGGGATTATGAAGAAGAGGAAGTTGAAGGGATCCTGGAGAATTATTTTAGTGAACTCACACAGAGTTGTGATATTTTTCTAGAGTAATAAATAAAGTGTTACTGTTCTTTTTTTTAAACATATTATTGCATCTGATTTTTTGATCATATGATATAAAAAATTTGACCATCATTTGTCAAATTTTAAAAAGGCAGAGAATTTATTTGTGTGACAGCATTGTCCAGGAATCACTTATCAGCATGTAGCTGCCTAAAGAGAGCTGACAGTTCTGCCAAATACAAAGAGATTTAAATAGACAGGATTAAGTGTAAAAACATCAGTGAACTGCAAAGAAAACTAGGGAAAGAACTTAGACTGCTTCAGAATACAGTAGTGGCTTTATTAAATTTCAGAGTGACATGTAAAGGGTACCAGTGCATAATTGTACTTAACTAAAGAATATGTTGAGGAAAAAGGCCCACACACCTTATTTAATTTTATTTATTATGAGATCATGAAGATACAAATACTTGGATTATACACTGATGATTGGCACACTGTCTTTGCAATTATTTATTTATTTATTTTTGCGGCAGTGCTAAAGTGTTTATTCTGCTGTAGACAGAGGTTGCAAACATTACCGATTTTGAAACCGGTCATTTTTTAGTCATACACAAATGTTAACACTGCGGGTGGAATGCTGGCAGCGTGGATAGCACACCTGCTTCACAGGAAGAAGGTCAAGAGTTCGATTCCCACCCAGGGTCTTTCATTATGGAGTTTGCAACATACATTCACTATCCACTTGAAAGGATTACAAGTACATCTTACCTCTGGACTCACTTCACCATTCCTGTCAGGAGTCAACCAAAAAATTGTGCAGTGATCTGAATCTGTTTCCTGGGCTCATTTTTCATCTAGCATACGCCTACAACTACAACATCCTGGTGCGTGTCACATGTGGCTTGTTAAATGTGGCAAATACTTCAGTCTGTGTGCACTGAATTTATTTAATATACGAGTTCCACAATCAATAGCTCACTGTTGATGTCCATGTGCTAGCTCACTGTTGATTCTCATGTACAAGCCCACTGTTGATGTCCATGTGCTAGCTAACTGTTGATGTCCATGTGCTAAGCCGTGTCTCAAGTTTATGTTTGATCATTTGTCAGTGTTAGTGCTTATGTTTGTGTGTGTACCTAGCGCCAGTCTGTGCATTAAACACTCCTGCACTTGGATCCATGATCTCCTCATTGACTGTAGGTGACATATTACTACAAAGACTCAAATTGGGCTTGACCCCGATAATTGCTGCTTGCAGCTATATTTTTTACTGTATTTCTTACCTATGTACATGCCAGCATGACATTCTGCGGCATAGGTTGCTAATTAATTGTGATGGCCCCTACATGAGACGAAGCTAGACAATTTTCTAATTTCACTGCACCAAAGATAATTATAGAGAAATAATACAGCCCACCAGCTGCTATGGCGGACAGCAATAATACACCTAAATTCCTTAATAGCATCAAAATACAAGCTACCAGGCTGATTTTTAAAATGTATATGTTGCTGTCAGTGAACTGTAGTTTCTTTGAAAATGTTTTTTTTGTTTGTTTTTTTTGTTTGTTCTATGGAAATGTATTGTGTATTATAAATGTTGATGTTACCGTTTTAAATATTCAGATAAAATTTTGTATATATTTTACATAATTATTTAAGGTGATAGTGACATCTACAGGTGAACAGTTTTTTTGAGGCTAAATGACCCTTGGATTTCCTATTGGAAGGCGCACACGGTATGTTGGAACAACACTCAAATTATTTGTATGTTATTTCTTTCCAGTTTTATCACCGTGTTCAAAGTTTTATATAATGTATTAAAGAGTGATTGAAGAGCTGAATCATGGAAGTAACACATTAAAATATCTAGAACATCAGTTGAAGCGTGATTTTTCCAGATCGAAGAAAACCCCAAGGGTCGTTACAGTGAAAAAACGTGTAACTACACCTCTTGAAGAGTAAAGGTGTTTACCAATCTGAAGAGAAGAGTGGCACCAGCCCTAAGGATAACAGCACAGTTTGCAATTAAATGAACAACATGGATCAAGATAGATCAGAAATGTGTATATTAGATCAGGTAATTCAGGCTCTTGAAGATGAAAGGGCACAATTAGAGGGAAACTTGGAAATTGAAAATGATGTCTGTCAGACAAAGGTATGAAGACCGCATAAATTTACTGCTGAAATTAATGTCTTGACGTCCACAAGGTGAGCCTCCAGGACTCTTCAACACAAGTACCCCAAGGGGTCAGGCGATCAGAGAGAGAAGGGTGTCCAACAGAAAAAATGCTTGAGTTGAGGTGAGACGAGTTAGCAAAGGCAGAGCGAAAGTTTATGTTTAAATATGTAAACTTTAAGGCCGAAGCTCAGTTTCAGAGCTAAACTAAAAGAAGAATGCTCTAAGACTGAGTTGAGTGACATGATGAAATACGAGGCAGAGTTAAAACAGCTGTATGAGTGCATACGTGCGTTGAACGTTCCAGCTCAAGACGTAAAGAGGAGAATGGATAGCTGCACCTCCGTCACAAGGGAAATAACTACTCTGCTGAAAAGTAAGTGCGCTGAAACCAGCAATATGGAATTTATTCGCAGAGGCTGTTAAAGAAACGCTCGTCCAATTACTCCAAAGAGAGGTTGCTAGGTCAATTTATGGATCAACTGTGTCGAGAGCTGAAAGAGAGTCAGCAAGGAAGTTATGTATCTAGAAAAAGAGCTGAAGTAGCAGCACGTTTATCTGCAAAACGTGCCAAATTAAATAGGGAAAAGGAAATATCGGATCAGAGAAAGGAGGTGTTAGCCCAACAAGAGTTGTTGAAAGGTTTGGGAGGTCAAAGGGATCAGGAAGCCATGGAAGCTGAATACATTGTGTATGCAGAAGAGGAATCAAGATTAAATGTTGAAATAAGTAATCCACTACCACATGCTAATAACTCCTATGCCCAAGATCCCTAAGACATTTTGGTCCCAGCATCCTCTGGAAATAAGCTAAACGTCGAAAGTATATGAGGTCATATTAGTTCAGGCACTAAAGGAATCTCTGGCAATGACTCGCCTTCCAGCACCAGAGTCATTCAAATTTAAAGGAGACCCACTCACGTTCAATGAATGGCGTACCTGTTTTAAAGCTTTGATTGAAACGAGCTGTGTAAACCCGGCGCATAAGCTGAACTATCTGAAAAGGTAGATAGGTGTAGACGCACTCAGTGTGTTGGAGGGAACATTTTATAGAAGTGAGGTGGAAGCATTGACACAAGCCTGGGATGCCCTGAACAAACGCTATGAACACACATTTGTGGTCCAAAGAGCATTTAGAGAAAAGTTGGGTAGTTGGCAAAAAATTGGACCTAGAGAATTGCTGAAATTGATGGAGTTTAGTGATTTTCTTATTACCTACAAAAATGCGGTGCCTCATATGCAAGGTCTAAAGGTTTTAGATGATTGTGAAGAAAATTCTTTCTTGTTGCAAAAGTTGCTGCAGAAGCTTCCCGATTGGGTGGCATCCCGCTGGAATCGGTATGTTACTATAGTTCTTGATGAGGCGAGGCCATATCCAGAGTTTACGGAATTTTCGGACTTTGTGGCAGAGGAAGCCACAGCATGTAATCCTGTTTCCTCCCTGGATGCTATGAAAAATATTGATGAAAGGCTGGCAAAGGAACCCAAACGTCTCAAGGGCACTGCTTTGGCACACAATGCTAAGCTCATTTATGGAAATGCAAGCGCATTAGAAAGAGGAAAACAATCGGAACCCAGCTTTTCTCCTGCTCAAGGTAGACGGCAAATAGAATGCGTTTGTCGTCAACAAACTCACTTTATATATAAATGTGAAAAATTTGCAGCAATGCCTAAGGAGGAAAAGAAAAGGTTTATTGTCAACAAAAAGATGTGCTTTAGTTGCCTGAGAATCGGCCATGTTTCTAAAAACTGTAGGAATCGTGCTACGTGCAACATTTGCAGAAAGAGTCACCCATCAACACTTTATGAAGCACGGTTATCAGATGAAAGAAAAGAAGCTCCACCTGATGCAGGGACTTCTATTAGCTTATGTAGTGTGAGAATGAACGACTGCGATCGCACATCAATGACTGTTCCGGTGTGGCTCTCTTGTGCAACAAAGAGAATTCCAGAAGCCCTAGTCTACGCATTAGTGGACACACAGAGCAGAAATACATTAATTGATCAGGTGATCATCTAATTAATAGATCAAAAGTCTGTGAAAAACTTTAGCAGACAGAGAACCTGTCGAATTAAAGCTGTCAACGATGACGGATAGGGCTTCAATTGAAATCTGCCAAAGGGTGGAAGGTCTTAGGGTGCGGGGCTACACATTTCAAGAGTACATAGAGCTACCACCTGTATACATTCGTGAATACATTCCATTGGACCAAAAAGGGATTCCCACTCGTGAAAAGGCCCAAGTGTGGACTCATCTACGCAGCATAGTAGATAAGATGCCAAATCTGCTGAACTGTATAGTAGGGCTTTTAATCGGCTATGATTGTCCTAAGGCTTTGAAACCCATGCAAGTAATAGCAGGAGAAGACCAAGAACCATATGCAGTTGAGACTTGTTTGGGCTGGAGTATAGTAGGATCTACAACACCTCATACTCGCTTAAGATAGGTGACAGGTTTCTGCCATCGCATTTATGTGAAGTAACTACCAGCTATATAACCCCTGCCTCAGTAATTAAGGCATTAACGCCAGGGGCGCCGTTTGTTGCTCCAGGGGTGCCGTTTACTGCTCCAGGGGCACCGTTTGTTCTTGCTGACCCTGCGCTCTGACCCCAGCGTATAGGGTGATGGTGGCTCAATGGTATAAGGCTCTGGGTCAGTGATCAGAGGGTCGGGGGTTCAAGCCTCGCACCAGG
>JAOUQX010000033.1:5157902-5168560 GCA_028566295.1 Liobagrus marginatus
GTGCACGAGTGAGACACGTGCTGCACGGATGCGTTCATTGTGACATTGTGACGTTCGCTCCGCCAACAGAAGCCGGCACATAACACGAAGTTTAGCTCGCAGCTCAAAGCCAAAAATCGGCCGAGACACGACTCGTATCTCAAAAAACTCATCAGTTGGGTCACTCGTAAGTCGAGGCCTCACTGTATCTCCTTAAACTATACACTAATGAATATGATTACATATGAATTTGAGCACAGGCAGTATATCCTCTCTAATAGCACTGTGACTGTTAGAGTAGAGAGGCTACTTGCTGCTGTGCTCAATGAGTAATACAGTTCTATCAGCAGGAAGCGTTGGCTCAAGTTTCATTTTATTCCTGGGCCCATTCCTCACTTCCTGTGACAGATATATAGTATCAGAGATGGAATAGACGACAGTTCCAAGACCAAGATATGATTAGGATAAATTCAAAGCTTTGGAGTTACAGTAATGGTGAGGTTGAATGGTATCACATGCAGGAACAGTAGACATTCTCCTTTTGTAAGACTATTATTTAATTTATGGTTTTCTTACAGTTGTGGAAAAGCTGGCTGAGCATGTGAACTAGTGGAAAGGACCACTGTTAATCCACAGATGAATGTGACTTTTAATACTATTATTACATGTAGTAATTTGGAGTGTGAACAATATTCAAAAATCAACTGTGTTATATTGCTATTATTTATCTGAGGGATTTTATATTTGTATGTAATGCTCAAAATCAAAATGAATATGTGCCATGTAAACAAGTTTTATGTTGAAAAGTATTGTAGAGTTTAACTAATAACATTATAGTCACTATTTAAGCACCATCAACATTTAATTTTCTTGCTGTTACCATTAGCATCGTTTAAAAGACATCTGCTTATTGCTTTGCATCATGAAAAAAATCATCCATACAATCCATTTTGTATAAATAAATCACTTTTTTTCTGACCACAAAGGATTACAACAACATGCAAATGCCATGAATTCTGATGTCAGTAGTTCAGTCAGAAACAAACGTTCTATGACGTGGCATAATGTTAAAGTGTCTTTCAATTTTAAAGGAGAACTTCAATCATCTTTTCTAAATGATGTCTTATTATTTAAAAAGTCAATATCTATTCTATCAAAAATACATGGACCTACTCTAGTACATGTTACACCAATAATGTACATAAATAAATTATATTTACATTAAAAAAAGGTTGATCCTATTTTGCTGTACTTAAATGAATGAACTACACATTGGGTCAAGTGTTTTAAAGTGAATTATCTAAAAACTTGCAACAGTGGGCATAAGATTTATGTAAGTAATGATTATAAAGTATGGTTATTAAGTAATGGTCATAAGAGTTATTTCCACAGCAAGATCTATCTGACAAAGACTGGTCATATAGTTTGGTATAGGAAGTAGAGATATGAGCTTATTACGTTTTTCCTATAGCACTGCTTTTTGTCTTGGTGGAAGCCTTAGGTCATCAAAAACAACCCCTATTTGTCTGGCACAGTCTGGATCAAGTAATACTTCATGGACATTTCATTAACTGTGTTTCAATTCAAAATTGCTGATAGAAATGGAGAAGAGAAGACCATTTCTCAAGGGGACAAAGGTGTTTTTACATTGCAGCCACATTTTGTGGGCAAAGGGCAAAACAGTTCGGGCTTTCTCATCCTGTGGGACCAAAGAATACCATAGTTTTTGTCAGAACAAGAAAAACTAAATAGATATGGCATCTTCCAGTTTTTGCTTGGCTTGTAGTCTAAAAAAAAATAAACAAATTTTGTTTGATTTTTAAATAATGATAATAATATTAAATAATACAGGTCATAAATAACAATAGAAATGGAAATGCAGCTTTTTGCAAGTAAATGACTCCGTTACAGACTCCAAGTAGAGACATTATTTGTAGCATAGCCAATGGTAAGCCTGTTAAAAGCCAGCTGAATTTAGCTTTTGTTTTTTACCAGTCATGCTTTAAAATTTCACATTTTAAACCACACCACATATTAGACAAATACAAAGAAGCACAATGCAAAATTTTGTACTTAGTTCAACAAGCAGTTGATGAGCAGCCATTGTGTGAATATCTTTAATCACACTCCGGTGTCACTTAGATGACAATGGGTTCCCCTTTGAGCCTGGTTCCTCTTAAGGTTTCTTCCTAATAACAACTTAGGTTTTCCTTGCCATCTTTTCTGCAGGTTTGCTCATTAGGGATAAGTATGAAATAAAAAAAATAAAAAAAATTTCAATTGAATATTTCCTATAAATCTGCTTTAAGATAATTATTTAATGTGTCTATGCAAATAAAATCGTATTAAATTGAATATTGTAGTAAGCCTGGTTGAGCCCTATTTGATGTTGACTTATAAGTCCTCTTGAGTTTCCATGGTTACCAAGCTCCACCCTGAAGGGTTAATTGGCGTGTGATGGTCATGTTGAGGTCTTGATATGCATTAGCACCAATAACAGTCTAGCACATTATGCAAATTATTTTTAAAAATCCAGTAGAGTGGAACTCTCCCAGTCAGATAATTCGGGCAAAATAAAAACCCTAGAATGCCATGAAGCAATTCTGAGACTGAACAAGGTGCCCTTATTTGCCTAAATAGTGGAAGTTATGCACCTTTCTGTCAACAAAAAGAAGACAACCCAGCACGGTGTTCTTGGACCCTTAATACATTTTACAACCGTTGTACAAAAAACACATTATGTGCATGTATAAAACAACTCAAATATAACAATTATTATTTACAATGTAATTATCTCCAGACAACTTCTAAAAAAGAAAACTGTGATAAGTCTATACTAATAGCTTATGTATACTTATTTACTATTGTAGCAAATGTTGTTTTTTTTATATATTAGACCGAAAAAATATGAAGCTGGCTGAGATAAATTTGTTTTTACAATTAACAAATCAAGTGGACCACAACTGTGTACACATTGCTTGTGGGTCATTTTAGAGGTGTTCATTTGTTGTGCTCATATATTCACAAAAAATGCTGGCTCATCAATTAGTAACTACTTGGGCCCCTGAAACTGACCAAAACATCCTCAGACTTAAAAGCAACATTTTTTCTTTATGTAGGATATGAAAAGGTATTATGTCTTGTATAAAATAGGAAAATAACAATTAATTTCTTCATTATAGTCCTTCTGTGTGGTTAAAAAAAACATTCCTATAGTCGTTCCGACACAGTTTTCCCTCAATGCTTCTTCAGTGCTATATGCTCAATCATGGCACCATTTAGTCCATGTGATTAGTGAAGTGCTCTTTTTTCTCTACAGTGCTTTGAGCTGGTGCTTTCTCAAGGGCTGTTTCCTATTCTTTTTAGTATACGTGCACTTTAATCGACCTCTTTTCTTCACGAACGGCAGCTGGTTTGACCGGGTCATTATGGTCATAAATTGACCATTTATCATTGACCCGAACTCATCCTTATCTTTTTCCACATATCTTCAAATGATCTCTATGTTTAGCCTCTTTTTCTCCAGCTTAGGCAGAGCAGCTGAGTGTAGGAAGCTGATCTTGCAGTCCTGCTGAGTGGCAGCCAGGTGGCGCTGCTGTGCGCATCGCTGGAATGAATGTCGTTTGGCAGTCGGTGCTCTACAATGTCGGCAGACACAGATACTCTGCCAGTGTCCTCGTAGCATTATGCCAGCTGTAAGTGCCACCACAGCTACAGTCAGACCTCCTAATACCAGCAGGATTAAAAAATGTTCCTCTGAAAGTCTTGCTGCTGCACTCTGAGCCACTACCTCTTTTACAGAAATTTTTAAAAGATGGTCTCTATCTCCACTTGTTGTAACCCTGTTAGAATAGTTTCCTGACGTGTAACTATGTGGCTTATTTGAGGTTATAGGAAGATGTTTGGAGTCTTTGTGTGGTGCTTGAGTTTGGAGGCTCTTGTCCCCCAGTGGGATCTCACAAGTTCGACCTGTGTATCCAGCAGGACAGAGGCAGTGAAAGTTGGTGACACGATCTATACACCGGCCTCCATGGAGGCATGGCCGACTGGCGCAGTCATCCAGGTTGATGGTGCAGAAACGACCTGTGAAGCCAGCAGGGCACAGGCACAAAAAGCGGTTTACACCATCCACACAAGTAGCACCATTCGCACAGGGGCGCATCAAGCAGTCATCCATGTTGTTCTCACAGCGAGGGCCTGTAAATCCAACTAGGCATCGACAAGTTAGCTCAGGTGCAAAGCCACCTGAATCCTCACATAAGCCACCATTCTTACAGGGGGACCTGCAGGGCACCACAACAAAACAAGAGAAAACACAAAACTTACATTTTATACACTGTCTGTGTCTCTACACTGGATCTATCTCTGTACCGTATTTATCTCTATATCTTATCTATCTCTGTACCGTATCTATCTCTGTACCGTATCTATATTTATATATATATATCTTATATTTCTCTGTACCGTATCTATCTGCACTGTATGTATCTCCATATCGTATCAATCTCTGCACCGTATCTATGTCTATATCTTATCTAGCTTTGCACCGTATCTATCTCTACACCGTATATATCTTTAGACTGTATCTACAGTATCTCTACACCGCCTCTATCTCTACACCGTATATATCTTTAGACTGTATCTACAGTATCTCTACACTGCCTCTATCTCTACACCGTATCTATCCTTAGACTGTATCTATCTCTACACCGTATCTATTGCTACACCGTATCTATGTTTAGACCGTATCTATCTCAACACCTTATCTATCTCTGCACCGTATTAATCTCTACACCGTATCTATTTCAACACCATAGCTATGTCTACACCATATCAATCTCTACACCGTATCTATTTGTACACAGTATCTATCTCCACACCGTATCTGTTTCTGCACCGTATCTATCTCTACACCATCTCTATATCCACACGATACGTATCTTTAGGCCGTATCCATCTCAGCACCATAGCTATGTCTAAACTGAATCTATCTTGGCACCGTTTCTATCGCTACACCATATCTATTTCTACACAGTATCTATCTCTACACCTCATCTATCTCTACACACGTATCTCTCTGCACCGTCTTTTTCTTTACACAATATCTATCTCTACACTGTATCTATCTCAACACCATCGCTATGTCTACACCGTATCTATCTCTACACCATATCAATCTCTGCACCGTATCTATCTCTGCACCATTTCAATCTCTACACCGTATTTATCTATACACAGTATCGATCTCTGCAACGTATCTATTTGTATACAGTATCTATATCTACACCGTATCTATCTCTACACCATCTCTATATCCACACGATATGTATCTTTAGGCCGTATCCATCTCAGCACCATAGCTATGTCTAAACTGTATCTATCTTGGCACTGTTTCTATCTCTGCACCGTATCTATTTCTACACAGTATCTATCTCTACACTGTTTCTATCTCTACAGCGTATCTATCTCTACACCATATCTATCGTTGCACCGTATCTATCTCTACACCATATTCATCGCTGCACCGTATCTATCTATGCACCGTATCTATCTCTACATCGTATCTTGTTTAGACCGTATCTATCCCTATACCATATCTATCTCTACACCTTATTTATCTCTGAACCGTATTTATCTTTACACCGTATCTATATTTAGTCCGTCTCTATCTATGCACTGTATCGATCTCTAGACCTCATCTATCTCTACACCGTATCTAACTCTGCACCGTATCAATTTCTACACAGTATCTATCTCTACACCACATCTATCGCTACACTGTATCTGTCTCTGCACCGTATGTATCTTTAGACCGTATCTATCTCAACACCGTATTTATGTTGAGTCCGTCTCTATCTCTGCACCGAATCTATTTCTACACCATATCTATCTCTGCACCGTACCTATCTCTACACTGTATCTATCACTGCACCATATCTATGTCTACACCATATGTATCTTTAGACCGTATCTATCTGAACACCATAGCTACTGTATGTCTATACGTATCTATCTCTACACCGTATCAATCTCTACACCGTATCAATCTCTACACCGTATCTATCTCTGCACCGTGTCTATATCCACACAATATCTTTCTCTACACTGTATCTATGTCTACACTGTATCTATCTCTGCACTGTATCTATCACTACAGCATATATATCTCTACACCGTATCTATTGCAGCAACGTGTCTATCTCTGCACCATGTCTATCTCTCCACCGTATCTATCTCTACACTGTATCTATACCTGCACTGTATCTATTTCTACACAGTATCTATCTCTACACCGTATCTATCTATACACCGCATCTATCTATACACCGCATCTATCTATACACCGTATCTATCTCTGCACCGTATCTATATATGTACCGTATCCATCTTTACAATGTATCTAGCTCTACACCGTATCTACCTCTACACCGTATCGTTGTTTAGACCGTATCTATCCCTACACCATATCTATCTCTACAACTTATATATCTCTACACTGCATCTTTGTTTAGAACGTATCTATCCCTACACCGTATCGATATCTACACCATATCTGTTTCTGCACCGTATCGGTTTCTACACCGTATCTATCTCTGCATTGTATCTATCTCTGCACCTCATCTATCTCTACAACGTATCTATCCCTACACCATATCTATCTCTACACAGTATCAATCTCTACACCGTATCTATCCCTACACCGTATCTATCTCTGCACCAAATCTATCTCTACACCGTACATTTGTTTAAACCGTATGTATCCATACACCATATCTATCTCTACACCGTATCTATGTTTAGACCGTACCTATTTCTACACCATATCGATCTCTACACCGTATCTATCTATGCACCGAATCTATCTCTACACCGTATATATCCCTACACCATATTTATGTTTAGACCGTATATATTTCTACCCTATATCGATCTCAACACCGCATTTATCTCTGCACCATATCTATATATGCACCGTATCCATCTCTACACTGTATCTAGCTCTACACCGTAGCGATGTTTAGACCGTATCTATCTCTACACCATATCTATCGCTACACCATATCTATCTCTGCACTGTATCGATTTCTACACCGTATCTATCTCTGCACTGTATCTATCTTTACACCGTATCAATCTCTGCACCGTAGCTATCCCTATACCATATCTATCTCTACACCTTATCTATCTCTGCACCATATCTATCTCTACACCTTACATTTGTTTACACCGTATGTATCCATACACCATATCTACCTCTACACCGTCTCAATCGCTACACCGTATATATCTCTAGTCTCAATTTTACACAGTATCGATCTCTGCATCGTATCTTTCTCTACACCGTATATATATCTCTGCACTGGATCGATCGCTGCACCGTATCTATCGCTGCACCGTATCTATCTCTGCACCGTATCTATCTCTGCACCGTATCTATCTCTACACCGTTTCTATCGCTGCACCCTATCGATCTATGCACCGTATCTAGATCTAGATCTCTTTGTTTAGACCATATCTATCTCTTCACTGTCTCCATCTATACGCTCTATATACAGTATGTCTACACCGTATCTATCTCTACACTGTATCTATCTCTACATCATATCAATGTCTACACCATAGCTATCTTTACACCGTATCTATCTCTGCACCGTATTTGTCTTTACACCATATGTATCTCTACACCCTATCTATTTCTGCACTGTATCTATCTTTATACCGAAGCTATGTCTACACTGTATGTATCTTTCAACCGTATCAATCTCTGCACCATATCTATCTCTACACCGTATCTATGTTTAGACTGTATTTATCTCTACACTGTATCTATCACTACACATTATCTATCTCTACAATTTTTCTATCTCTACGCTATATCTATCTCTACACCTTATTTATGTTTAGACCGTATCTATGTTTAGACCGTATCTATCTCTACATCGTATTTATCTCTTCACCGAATCTATGGTTAGACCATGTCTATATTTAGACCGTATCTATCTCTACAACGTATCTATCTTTACACATTATCTATCTATACACTGTATCAATCTCTACACCGTTTCTATCTCTTCACCGTATCTATCTCTTCACCGTTCCTATCTCTACACCGTATCTATCACTACATCAAATCTGTCGCTACACCGTATCTATCTCTACACTGTATCTATCTAATAATAAGATATCTATCTATACATATATACATCATATCTATCTCTACACCTATCTATCTCTACATCGTATCTACCTCTACACCGTATCTATGTTTAGACCGTATCTATCTCTACACCGTTTCTATCGCTACACCGTATCTATCTCTACATCATATCTATCTTTACACCGTATCTATCTCTACACTGTCTATCTCTACACATGATCCCTCTCTACACCGTATCTATCTCTACACCGCATCTATGTTTAGACCGTATCTATCGCTACACCGTATCTAGGTTTAGACCGTATCTATCTCTACACTGTATCCATCTCTACAACGTATCTATGTTTGACCGTATCTATCTCTACATCGTATATATCTCTACACCATATCTATGTTTACGGTGTTTATAGAGATAGAGATAGTCCTTATCTATCTCCACACCTTTTCTATCTGTACACCGTATATGTGTCTCATTACAGTTTGGAAATGTTTCCAGTGTTAAAATAACTACACTACTCAACGCCTCGTTCCTCTGTGCTGCTGTGGTTTCCATGGAAACCACTTGATGTGTGAGTTTTAGTGCAGTTGAGGAGAACAGTAGGCGTGTGAATGCAGTCTGCTAGTATTAGCAAGCTCTTACAGGGACAGTAATGAGCCCATTGAATTACATGATTGCTTTCTAGGGGCAACAAATTGACCAATCTGTTGCTCAGCTCATAGCAGACTACTTCTGGGCTGATGATGACGAAATGCTATGTATTACAGACTTAACCTATATGCATTAAATTCACCAAACAATACTGTATATCGTTTACTGTAGTTAATTAAATTATAAAATAATTTTAGTTTTCATTTTTATTTTGTAGATGTATGACACAATGCCTTGGAAAAATACCAATTTTAATAACGCCACTTTTCTGACAGGCAGCATTCAACTGTAGATATACATTTTTTATTACTGATAATTAAAATACACACTCACTTGATTTTTTGGCATGGCCCAGTCTTTAACTCACAGTTTTTTCCATGGAAGCCTTCTGTACACAAACAGTTGTACTCTCCCACATCATTTAGCAAACATGTGGCCCCATTTTGACATGGCTTATCATTTTCACACACATGAATATCTGGATATTCAAATAAATAAATTAATTAGCTGTAATCAAATTATGAAACACATAATTGACAGGTTTGTAATCCACTGAAAGGTGTTACCTTTGTCACAGAAGCGGCCTGTCCAGCCATCCAAACAAGTGCACTGCCATGGCTGATGACAAGAGCCATGGATACATCCAGGCATCCGCACACAGTTCTCACAGAAGGGCCCTCCCCAACCTGGGTCACATCTGCCAACAATTTCACAAAAACTCATCCCAATCTTTCCAGTTATTACACTATTAATAGACAGTGTTTTGAAAAGGTAAAATAACTCAAACTCACTACAATGTCTAGTTTCCCGATATTTATTGTTACATGTAAAGATCTTGCAAATTAGGCTACTAGCATTTGTATTTGTAAAAAAAAATGTAATGGGAAAAGTAACATTTAAATTCCAATAGCATCTAAACACTATATATTTAACCTCCTAAGACACAAGCTTTGGTTTGGCCTGCATTTCATGTCCACGTATGTGGATGCCAGGTTGTAGGAGGTTAAAACTTGCCACCAGTTTAATATACTCTACTTCCTTTAATTACAGAACAATGAAGACACAGATTTTAAAATAGTATTTTTGCTTTTATTTGTGATATTCAATTGTGATATATGCATAAAAATGCAGCAAAGGTGATAGATGGGATTTATTTTGCTGGGATCCAAAAAAGAAAAACAGTATACTTGAAATGTATTCCGGCTCAATGTCATTAAAGGGTCTGACACCTGACTAAATTGAATTACCAAGAACTTTGAACCATTTATTTTAGTTTTTCTGAGAACAATGAGACCACACACCATTTCTACGAAGCGAGTGTATGTGTCTACTCTGACATGTAGGCCATGTAGGAAATGGTTGTGCTAATATACTAGTATTTATATTCCTCCATTTATCGCTAACAGGGCAGTATGAGTGATAGAGTGGTGGAAACATAATATGCCATCAGGTAGATCCACATGTGGGTCTACTCTTTGGACATAACAGAGAAACTTAGTGGGGTATGAAGTTTGCATGGTCCTGATTGACACCAGTTTGAGGGCTGATACTACACTGACTGTAAAACAACATAAACAAGCCTGTACTCAAAGCAGCCAAGGAACATCATATTATACAATATGTGTAATATTGTATAACGTTGCGTTAATCAACAATATCTATTATATAATGTTTAACAAAACCTATTTATTTAAATTCGGTGCTGGAGATTTTGTTAAAAAATGTTTTTGTTAATCTGGTTGAAAGTCTCTTCACATCTCGATAGCACTTTCAAGGCGGTCTAAATGTATCTTTAGGGGGGGCGGGGGGGGGGGGGGGGGGGGGGGGGGGGGGGGGGGGGGGGGGGGGGGGGGGGGGGGGGGGGGGGGGGGG
>JAOUQX010000033.1:5207237-5220737 GCA_028566295.1 Liobagrus marginatus
AACGAATTACCGAAGTTTCTATTCATTCTTATGGGAAAACCTGTATCGGTATACGAACTTTTCAGTGTACGAGTAAACGCTCTACGGGCGCTACGGATTAAATTCGTACATTGAGGTTCCACTGTATATAAATATAGTGAAACACAACGTACACTAGTGTTTATATAACAGGATGGGTAAGAGAGAGAGAGAGAGAGAGAGAGTGAGAGAGAGTGATGCACTCCACATTAATCCATTATAGCTTGGGGTCTGTTTTATTCTACATGTTTATTCTTGGCTTTGTTTGTAAAATGCAATGAAAATTACATATGAAACAAACCCCTTGATTCAGTGAAAACAAAATATTGGATGCTTAAAGTGCTTCGTATCCTAGGTCATGTTAGTATCCTGTTAGACCAAATTCACAAAACACCCATGACTTATCTGATAACGTAACTTGTAATTAATTCTCAGGCTCCTCTCATTTACTACTTGGAAAAATAATTAGTAATTTTCAGATGTGAAATTGTCTGGCTAAGTCCACCTAAAGCTAAACAAACACTAACAATGATTAAACAGAAAGCACAGAGTCTACAGGCAAAGTACAATATGAGATCAGTCGGTTTCTCACTCCTAATTGACCTTGCTTAACCATTTATTTATCTAGGTCATCTATGCAGCCCACACACCTGAAAGGCTTGTAAGAAAGGCAGGACAGAGCAGCCACACAACAGGCCCCTTTGATACCTGGATTAAAAGGGCACAATGTTGCCCTCTAGTGGGGTTTACTAGTACGTTGCTCATGCACCCTTTACAGTGTAGATAAGTGCTATGCTTGTACAACACATGCTTTGTAAGTAGGAATGCAGGTATATTTAAAATAGAGAGGCATATTTTTAGAGATTTAAATAGAGATTTTTTTCATGTGTTATTAAGTGGCAGCTCTGTAATAAGAAAGACGAGTGTTGATAATTAAGAACCACATCGATATCAGTAATTAATGTGAAGTGGTAGAAGTCGTCACGGCTTACACATAAATACCATTAACTGTAATAATATGTTTTGGTCCTGTATATGGCTGTTTAGTCTCATGGTCATTCCTGTATACGTCTTATTATAAAATGGTCTGTAATTACAGTTTGCAATAATTCACAAAACAGAAATTGGTCTGATGTCTGTTGGTCTCCGACATGTGTCTGGCTAAAACTCTGCAACAACCGGCAGTGTTGATATTCAGGAAGCCTGTGTGGAAGTGTAATATTTAAAAACATTTAGTGTAAATGTGAAATGTGATAACACACTGACTGTAATAAGAATAAAGTGTTACTTAGTGTGCTCTCTACTGACTAGCATATTGTATATCCACTATACTGCAGCAGACGACTGTTTTTCACATTTTTTCCTGGCTGATTGACCAATATCTGATCCTGTAAGAAGGGCTCTTAAGAATTAAGAAAACAGTTCCTCGCAGGGCTCTACTCTCAGCTAAACTCAAATATCAATAAGTCTTTTTAAAAGGTAGGACTATCTTTTTCCACAGCCAAACACCACCTGGAAAACCAGACCGGTGCCTGAAAACCGTTTTTGTTTAAATCAAGATATGTAAGAGTTTTAAGATTGGGATTAAGTTTCTGGAAAAAATATTTCGGATTATGCCATTTTCCACTTTAATCAAAATCCAAAATTATTCTTCTCAATCCTTTGCCTGCAACTATTCTTCATGGCAGTGGTGGTTCTGCATTACTGACTGGAAGACTGAGCATTCCACCAAGCTGCAGGGTCCTGTATCAAGGCCTGTGCTCTGAGGCCAGCTTCCCAACACGCCGGGAAGCAATGAAATTTTTATTTATTTATTTATTGTGCTGCAGTGTACATAAATCAAATAAAGACTTAAAGGTGCCAAGTTACTTTAGGGTATTTCTGAGATGTTTGTAACATGTTTTAGTTAAAATTCCTCATCAGTTGTTAAAAAAGCTTTGTTTTTGTATAGTAAAAACCAGCTCTGTTCACAGAGACCAATTTTGGTCGCTGTGAACTGGTTGCCATTTAGCTACTTTTGACAAAATACATTGTGCGGTTATTCTTCTCCTACTTTATTATTACAGTAGCACTTTGGACTTGTATTTGTTTTTTTTTCCAATGATGCAATTTTTGTCTTATAGTGCGTTTTACACTGAAATACAAAAATAACCAGTAATACATTGGAGAGTAGTACACTTTGATAGCTGTGCTAGGGTTTGCTTGTGGCTTAACTTAGGCACAGACTCCTGTCGCACTTCCTGAACAATACATGTTTTTCATAGAAAATAATTTTTATTCCTGATCCAGGCACAAGGAAAAAGGGGAGGACCCGGCACATGAGAAGAAAATGATGACATTTTGAGACGGCTCACAGATGTTCATGTCCAATTATAAATTAGCAACTGATTTTGTACATATTAATCGTGGTGTATAAAGTGAGTGATGTCTCTAAATTCCACCAATGATTCTGGTTACAGACGGTCAGTGTTTGTTCCTGTTTTAGCATTCTTGTGTGTACCGGTTACCTGTGCTGATTGATTTGTAAGCCCTGTTCCTTCCAAGTCTAAAACCTCCATAGTCCTACTGGATGCCACAGCAACGGCCAGCATTCCGGCAATCTGGTCTCCTAAGAAATATGTTTAAAAAAAAAAGAAACAGCTGAAAGCAGTGAAAAATGTATCATGCTTTGGGGTCCTAAAATTGCAGCCTCTGCACTGCTGCAGCAGTTTGGAGACTAAGATAATATTTTCATTCCGTAGAAAATGATAATCAGCAAAACGACTGGAAACTAGAACAAGGACATGGCATCATTAATGTGTAGCAGCCCTCTTACAGAGCACACTGGTGCTATTGTGCCTGTGATCATCACAAGCTGGATGAAAACTGTGATCGAAAGTTTACAGACACCGGACACCACAACCCTATGTGATTTTAAATATCCTATTCCAGATATATTCCCCTTTTATTAAGCTCTGCTCCACTCTTCTGGAGATGCATTTCACTTTATTTTGGAGCATAACTGTGAGGATTTTCTTCAATTAGTTACAAGACACAAATGTTGGTTCAGGATCTGTGGGGTTCAGTTAACGTGTTCCAGTTCATCGCAGAGGTTCTCAGTGGGGATCAACTGGAACACTTACTGCATCCCAACCCTCCTTAGCTGAATGAGCAAATCTACTGCAAAGCTTTTTCAGGTTTTCATAAGCGCAAGAGTGAGACTAAATCTGAAATAAGATGTGCAAAAAAACACAAGGATGTGATGGACAGTTGTCTCAATACTTCAGTCTATATAGTGAAAGCTACAGCACTGAGACTACAGCAGATTTACCGTATTGGCCCGAATATAGCACGATGTTTTTTTACCGAAAATACAATCTCAAAAACAGCACTTGCATTATTTTCGCAGTCTTGCATTTTAAATAGCGCCTGAACGTAGACCAGCTGCAATACAACTCCAGCGCATCGCCTTCCGCACATTGCCTCCTGCGCCAGTCCTACGTGGCCAAACTCTTATCAGCTGTCTGCTAGTTCAGCTTTAGTCGTGAACAAGATAAGAAGTACGTTTCAATTTCCATTCCATGCAGAAACAATACAACTTCGGAAGTGAAAATTTATGCTCTGACTGAAATGCAGGTGTAGATTAACCAGTTTGGCCACCAGTAGATCATTTTAGAAATGTATTTTTTGCTGTCCCTTTGTAACCGTGTAAACGTCCGACTGTAACAGTGCGTTGGATCAGTGTTAGTGCTTTAAACTGTGTTCTTTAAATCGTGTTGTTTTATTTTTATTCAACAGCCTACTATAAATACAAATTTGTTTTAAAATGATTATTATTGATGACTATTTTATTATTGTTATAATTATTAGTTGTTTATTATTATTATTATTTATAGCAAGTCTTTATGAGGATCATCCGAGACATACTACCACACACAAAACAGACAAAAGGAAATGGTCTTGGGTTAAGTAATTGTGAGCTTGTGCTTGGCCCTAGCACTGTTAAAAAAAACAACAGGCCTAGGCCCTAACATTAGTCAACATGTTTTGTTGCAGAGACAGTGAAATTTTAGGTTATTCATTCATTGTATTGTAAATATAAATTGCTTGTAGCCTACATTTTAATTTTCTTTTGCTTTTTTTATTTTTCTTGAAATGATTTCGAAAAGTTGGGGGTTGTGTTATATTCGAGGTCGTGCTATATTCGGGCCAATACGGTAATTAGTCATGTCAGTTTCAGCCCTGGTTATTAAAAAAACCACAGCAACATAAGATCGCAATAACAGCATTGACATGCTTTAAGGATTTACATACAATTCAACATGCTAATTAAAATACACCCCATGCTATTTAGATGATAATTTAAAACATCATTTCCACCGGCCAAGCTACCAATACAGCATTTATCCAGCATGTTGAGGAATGTTTACCTAAGGGATTGTAGTCTAGATTAAGGACCCGTAGCTGTGAGCTGTGAGATACTGCAATTACCAGGCGAGCCCAGCCTTTAGTGGTGATTGCTGGGTTTGCACTTAGTGTCAACTCTCTGAGACCTGCAAAACAAAAAGATACAGTATAACACACACAATGTCTGTATAGCCAGCTGTTTATTAAAGAATAAAATTAGTGTCTAACATAAGCAGAAATGCTCTATATATGTTCTATAATGATGAATGAAATTCATGTTTTTCTGTTTCAAGGGTAATATGAACTTTTACCAGATTTGGCACCATCTGGAGGCAACATGCCACAAATCAGCTGAATTGCCTCATCCCCCAGCATACAATCTCCCAGGTCCAAAGACACCAGAGAGGGGTGAGTTGACAGTGCCGTGTTCAGCGTGACCAACCCTGCATCTAAAAGAGGGCTTCCATGCAGACTGTGAGCGTGAGAGGAACACAAAGACAGATACAGGACACATCATACCAGGAATTAGTCAAATAGAGTCTGTTTTCTGATATAGTGCAACATAGAAAGTTATTTTACCCTTTTGTAATCAACAATATGCATTTGAATTTTGTATGATCACAGAAGTTCAATTAGTTCATAGCAAAGCTAATAAAGAACAGACATGTACTAGGTCTTCAAGAATATTTAGTGCACTTGCTATGACAAAGGTCGCTTATACCTATACCTAATCGGTCGGTTTGCGTTAAACACTGTAATTAGTAAAGTATTGTTGGTTAAGGCATGGTGGATTAGTTGTTGCAATTTTGACATTAAAATAAACCATGTACCAATTTTTTGTAACATTCAAACTACAGAAAATGTTTCTTACTTGAATGGGATATGCAAAATGGAAAAAATGTTTTTGCTATCTGTTTGGAGTGTTGGAGTTCCTTTTATATGTTTTCAGTAAAGGTTCCAACTCAATCAGGATCCTGCTGCACCTGGAGCCTGTCTCAGGAACACTGGAAGAAGAGTTTACCTTGGAACATAACACCTGTCCTCCTCAAAGCACCAGAATGCACGATTTTATACAGTGGAAGGAAACCAAAGGACCAAAAGGAAACCCATGAAAACACAAGGCGGTCATGAAGAAATCAACACGATGATAAACTCAATGAAAGCACAGATTCATCTTAGCACCCTGGAGCTATGAGAGAGCAATGAGTTAATTCAACACTGTCAAGTACACTATATAGCCAAAGGTATGTGGACATCTGACCAGCACACCCATACGTGGTGCCTCTCAAATAATATTTGTCTGGAGCGTCTTAGTATTCTGTATCTCCTCCACTGAAACTAGGAAGACTAAACCTGCTCCAGGACGGCACAGAATCAAGTGCGGTCCATAATATATAAAGAAGTTTGTCTGCTTCAGTCTTTGTCTCAATTTTATTACTGACCAAAATACATGGATCAGCCATGTCATTAAGCGTACTGAGAGGTGATTATTAATATTGCTTACCCCCTTGCAATGGTCCTTGTCAAGGTGCAGATATATTATGCGGCAAGTGAACGTTGGAGTTCTTGAACTGGCTGTTGAATTAGGAAAAATTGGCAAGCATAAATATCTTTTAAAAAAAAAACACTAACAGGGCCAAGTCTTATGGGATGTTCTCAGTATGCAGTGGTTATAAACTACTTACTGTAATGCATGTGGAGAGGCTGACTGGTCTGATCTCACAAATTACTAATCGATAAATTCTTGTAAAAGCTAATGCTGCGGGAAGTATAAAAGTGTCAGAGGACATAGTGACTCACAGGTTGCTGCATATCGGGCACGCTGGGCACTCACGTACGGGTTAAAATGGCCATTCTGACTGGTCTGTGGCTACACAAGCTGCCCACTGCTAAACACGCCTAGAATTGTTATGTGAGCCCTCAACAGTGAAAGAATGTGCATATTCATGCATTTGCATCACCTCTCTGGCTCACATATTGCACCAGGATGCACTTTGGGAAGAAAATAAGCAATGCGATGCTCTGGGAAATGTTCTGTTGGGATACCGTGGCACGTGGTATGGTACCCCTTTATGGTAGCTGTATTCCCTCAGGTCTGGTTTTAGAAAACGCTCAAGGTGTTGACTTGGCCATTAATTAATCCAGATCTCAGTCCAGCCAATTATCCGTGTACAACCCAAAGTCCAGAAAAGTTGGGATGTTTTTAAATTTGAATAAAATGAAAATTAAAAGACTTTCAAATCAGATAAGCCAATATTTTATTAACAATAGAACATAGATAACTAATGTTTAAACCGAAAATTTTTCCACTATTATCCACTAAATGAGCTCATTTCAAATTTGATGCCTGTTACAGGTCTCAAAATAGATGGTTCAGGGGCAACAAATGTCTAAAGAAGCAAGAAATTTTAAAAAGATTCAGCTAGGAGAACATCTAGCAACTAATTAAGTTAATTGATATCAGGTCTGTAACATGATTAGCTATAAAAGGGATGTCTTAGAGAAACAGAGTCTTTCAGAATTAAAGATGAACAGAGGTTCTCCAATCCATGAAAGAGTGCATAAAAAGATTGTGGAAAACTTTAAAAACAATGTTCCTCAATGTCTAATTGCAAAGGCTTTGTAAATCTCATCACCTACAGCGCATAACATCATCGAACGATTCAGAGAAACTGGAGAAATCTCTGTGCATAAGAGACAAGGCCGAAGACCTTTATTGGATGCCCGTTGGTCTTCGGGGCCTCAGTCTACACTGCATCACTCATCGGCATGATTGTGTCAATGACATCACTAAATGGTCCCAAGAATACTTCCAGAAACCGGAGTAGGTAAACACAATCTGCCGTGCCATCTGCAGATGCCCAACTAAAGCTCTATCATGTAAAAAGAAGCCATATGGGAAAATAGTCCAGAAGCACAGTCCTGTCCTGTGGGCTAAGGCTTATTTAAAATAGACTGTTTCAAAGGAGAAAAGTTTTCTATGGTCAGACGAGTCCAAATTTGACATTCTTGTTGGAAATCACGGACACAGTGTCCTAAAAAGGAGGGAGACAAAAGAGGAGGGAGACCTTCCAGCATGTAATCAGCTTTCAGTTTAAAAGACAGTATCTCTGATGGTATGAAGGTGCATAAGTAAATACGGTATGGGCAGCTTGCATGTATTGGAAGGCAGCCAAAAAACACCAGCAGCTGGAAACCTACATCAGGCAGGATTCGGACCAAATTCCAACACCAAAACTTGAGAAACTCATAACCTTGATGTCTAGACGTCTTACAACTGGTTTGAAAAGAAGGAGATGCTACTCTATGGTAAACATGCCCATGTCCCAACTATTTTGAGACCTGTAACAGACATCAAATTTGAAATGTGCTCATTTTGTCCATAAAATTGTAAAAATTTCTGTTTAAACATTTGTAATCTATGTTCTAATGTAAATTAAATATTGGCTTATGTGATTTAAGTCTTTTAGTTTTCATTTTATTCACATTTAAAAACGTCCCAACGTTTCAAGAATTCTGGTTGTAATATGTTAGGGCAGTGGTTCCTAACCTTTGTGAACTCGCAGCTCACACAACCGTTTGACACTCACCGTTGCCCGCTGCAAATAAATGCAGTCAGAAGTTAGACATTTTTTTTACATATATTAACAAGTAGTTGTTTTAATAGTAATTAAATTGAATTGTTACATTTTACTTTAATAACGTATTAATAATTCATTAAATTAAGTTTAATTCAGTTGTGTAGGTGGTATTACCATAATGTGCTCGTTCAACCGTAGGTGCATATTTACTACAGCAGAAACATAAATTAATTCAAATGAACAGACAATTATTTAAAGACACTATCAGGATACAACAATAAACAATAATTACATTTGATTTCAGGCAAATTTAAAAGAAAGGGGATGTTTTACTTACAACAATGTCTGTATGGACCTGTTGGCTGTGAGCGCCTCAGCGAGCTGCCTTGTGCGGCCGCTGCTCGACACCACGCCCAGGTTCAGGTTGAGCTGCGCGAGCGAGCGCGACTCGGACACACCGCGGCACACGCGCCCGAAATCCCTGTCAGACAGCTGACAGCCCCTCACAGATAGCAGCCTCACACTGTTCTCCTTCAGACTGTCGCAAATGTCTCGGATTTCCGCCCCGGACAGCGCCTCTCCTGTGATCTGAATTGAACCCGGCAACATACTGGTGAGGCTTGAAGTCACGGTCGAGTCGACACCATCGTCGATTCAGTTAATTGAGTAAGGTAAGACTGCTTAACTGCGATATAACGAGACAACGCAGCCCCAAAGCAGGTACGTCATTCGCATACACTAAAACAAAACGGTGACGGTGGTCAAAGGAAACAGCACGCCGCTTGATGAAAACTATAAACCGTGAGGATTTATAGTGGCCATGCCATTAGCATTGACTATCAGTAATCCAAAGTTAACGTTACCATGTTTAAAAAGATATGGTTTCTCTCCAACCGACCGAGACCTTTCCTCCTATAGCAGAGCCTCGTTTTCAGGCGTGTTCAATTAGCTTGATTTCGTGGGCTGACAAGAACAAATATGGCTTTAAAGCTGTGAACAGGTGCAGTATTCTGTTTCAGGTCACTTCGGCGTATGAAAGACGAATTGCGTTTTGCAGCATCCAGACAAAGATAATCGTTCTTGGTGTCGGTCACCATGGATACCACTCGTCCCGCATCACCGAGAATTCACGAGATATAGAAGAGCACAATATCCAGTCAGTCTTTCGCGATGCACTGAAAGCTCAAGATGCAGAGAATTCTCGTCTGATCGGTGACTGTATGGGGATTCTGTGCTAAAGGCAACCTATAAAGCAAGTCTCCACCGAGTTGTAACGACTATACACCGGGTACCTTGTTAGGGATCATATGCGATTGGTTGGGTCTAGTACGCTTCATACCCTGAGGAAATGTAAGTAGATAACACACCACCTCAGATGGTTCCAGTTAGTTGAAGGTCTGGTTAACAGGAATTTAGTGAGCTTTTTAAATAGCAGCAATATTGTTTGCAGATCATCAGCTCTTCAGGGAACCTATCAAGGTGTTTCCTTAGTCTTAAAAGTTACTGGGAATTTAATTTACTTTTATCCTCACTTGTATGTGAGCTGTGCTGTAACCGTTTGGTTTTATTTGAGGTTGGAAAAGACAGCATTTCTGTCTTCAGCACAGCAAACTCCAAGCCATGTCACCTGTGTTTGTGACAGGAATCTGGTCTCATGTTTCACCAAGCTTCATGGGGGATTTGGCTTCGCAACCAGATCATCTCGGAGGACAATTCATTAAACTATCGGCCATCATAGGTCGCATAAAAATTTACTAAGACCACAAACTTTAGCAAAGAATGTAATAGTTGTGAATTTGCATATTATACTCATCTATTAGCAAATATAAACTCCTTCACTGACATTTACACTATTTGTAAAACATACCAAGTACCAAAGATGGTTTACCAGCTCCACTTGTGTTTAGACATCTAATCCAGACCAGGCTGGATTACTCATAAATAGGAAAAACTAGTATAAATGGGTTGGGCTATTTGGTTATTCCGATCAGCAGAACAGGTTTAGGTGTGATAGTTTCTATTAAATTATTACAACCATGTAATGTGGTGACAATACAGTTAATGCCATTAAAATTTCCATTTCTATCTTATAACAAAGAGGAGCATTTTTTTTAAAAGACTTATCAGTAATGTTTCACTAGAACATGACAAAACAATCTAGGTCGCAGTGAGTAGCAACAATCATATTTTACCAATGATTTTTAAACATAAATGATCACTAAACTGAGTTCCTATTGACATACAGACTTTATATATACTGTATATTTAGTGTATATATATACACATACATACACACATACATATATATACACATACACACCTATATACAGTACATATAGACATACACACATACATATATATACACATACATATATACAGTACATGTATACATACAGTATATATATACATACACATACATATATATATGTATATATATACACACACACACACACATTTCTGTACTTTGGGACAGTAAGTTTATCAATTTACAGCATTAATTATATTGTTTTAATATGTTACTTTTATTTAAAATTCTCTATGTACAGCAAGCCTATAAATACACAGTCCATATGTTAAAGACAAAATAATGAGCACATACTGATATCCATAATCACACCCTCAGTTCCTCCAAGTATAAAAAGACCCACAGGACCAACTGGTTTAAATCAGATTTTTTTTTTAATTACACAAAAGGTATGAATACATGATCACTCATACTAAATTGATTTTGGCCTAAAGTAGAAAGTACAATAAGAACATCAAGCATTTTTGTGGCCTGGAAAATCAAAAGTTAGGATTTTGGAAAAAGTTGAATTTGAAGCATATAAAAAAATCCAATAAATTTGTTTTCTTTAGCTAAATAAAAGGTATTAATAAACCACCAAAAGGAAACAGCTAGTTTTTCAAATTTTACTTTCAATGGAACCCCAAGATCTGCAGAATATCTGCTGCACAAGTTGCATTTGCAATATAAGCACGCGTAGGAGATTAACATATCGGTTGAATTGGACCTCTTATGGATTTTAACCATTAAACCTCTGTTCTTTTCAAATAAATGTTACAAAGGTTTCTAAAGGAGTGACCACTTTGTGTATAAAGTCAAATATCAAGACGTTTTAGTTGGAATGACTGATGAAATAACATCAACAGCGTCTGTGTTATTAGTCACAACTGCATATTTAAAATCCAATTTAATTTAAAGTAAATGTTACATCATCCACAATTAGCAAAATACCCAGTATGGCATGAGGTGTTTAAAAACTGGTAAATTGTAGGTTAAATAAAATTCATGTGTGAAAAAGGCCAATAACTTTAAATACATACATGCAAGTCTTGATGCATCACTTGAATGATGCAAACGTCATTGCACTTTACTTACATTAGTGTTGCTATTTTATCCAGAAAACTGTATCCTATGCAGACAGTGAATTTTTCTGTTGCCTAACAAGGGTTTCAACCGCAGATGAGCTCAGAAAATGATGATAGTTAAAGACATGTGCAGTAATCATGAATTCGAATTCGTTTTGTTTTGTCGAAGCCTATCCGTGACAAGATCAGATTATGTCACCAAATGACCATAATTTGTCAATGATAGTGTCATACATGTCACCGCTGGACTGACACCTAGGCTATTAGCTAGATATGAACTACCTCTTTTACACCTCTGTACTCGGTTCATTTACACCCAGACCAGTTTCCTTGTTCAAAGAGAAGAGCAACAGAAAATGTGATTACTGTGAGTGTATGATTGCAGCCACAGATTTCACTGTGGAATTCATAACAACAGTGGCAACATTAGGGACATCTCTGACCACTCTTTGAAAGGGGGGAACATTGGGTCCTTCGAGGGTGTCCAGGATACCTGCAGTATATGAAATAACATGGCATTAGCACATCAGTTCTGTTCTCAAGAACAAGCTAGCTGTGTTGAAATAGCTGCGATTTACAAAAAAAAAAGATTATGACGGTAAGTCAGAGGAAACAGTATTGGGCTGCTTAAAAAAATGTGAGTTCAATTCCCAGGGCCACCAAGATGCTACTACTGGACCCTTGAGCAAGGCATTAACCCTCAACTGCTCTGCTGTATACATCCAAGTGAACAGAATAACAAAAATGCACAGAGCACTCTGAATGCTATGTTTTCAAAATTCTGACCTATTTATAAATGTATTCCTTTAGACCATATCATTGTTTCTAAAAGTAGACTCAAGAATCGACAAGAACTCCATTGTCAGAAGGTAATAACGTCTGGCTTCATTATTTGGTTGAATCAGACATTTCTTGATATGCAGGGTGCCCACTCGTTCATGACCAGATTCAAGGACTTTTTAACAGACCATTTATGTTATCAAGCACCTATCAAATTCATACCCCAGTATATGTAGGATCATGAAAGACTACTTTTTAAATAGGCTACTTAACATTTTAGCCCTCCTACTGCATTTGCATCAAGGTACAGAACCACTTCTACAAAAATACATAGTTTTTAGTATGAAAAAGAAATTTTGGGAATTTGGTAAGAGGTTTTGTTATGTTCTGCTATATTTTTCGTTTTCTTTAGTTATCTTTCTTTCATATAAAAAGGTGGTTACACCTTTTGTGTTCGTATTCATTTCAACCCAAAAGTGCATCGTGGCTTTACACATGAAATTACGCTGATATTTTTTAAATCTAGTAGTTAGATTTGTCTGGAATTGGTCTGTAAAATATGATTAATTAGACAATTTTATTTTTATTAATGACAACGTTCATTTCGGATACACCAAGTGTATCTTGGTACGATATCTCAGGGAAGTACTAAGACTGAAAACACTCGAACACTGCTAGCAATATGTTTAAAAAAAATCAGAAAAAAAATATTGTTTTAGTAAGAAGGATGTTATAATTTTTGTTTAGCAATCCGGCTAGCATTTCATTGTATCCAGACAGACTCTTAACGAATATTTACTGACAAGATTAACTATAATCATTCTCAAAATGATTACATGTAAAAATCAATTAAAAAAAAGTTTAGCTATAGCTAAATACAACATATTAAACTGTATTCAATTATATTTACTGTTGCTTGACTGTTCATTGCCTGTTCACGTCCTCCATATTTTGCATTTCAGTGCCAACTTCCCCATGGAATCCAATTTTATGTTTTTCTTGCAAATTGAACATCTTGCTAAATGTAAAATCTGTTTACAGGCCTTCAATCCATGTGTCCGAAATTCAAGCACTTTCAAGAAGCGTGGGAGCCCTGTATATGAGCATATATTTTACCTTTGACAATGTTGTGGTAGGCAAAATGCAGGTAGAGGAGGAAAAGCATGTGGAGGGCTACCAGCGTTCCACACAAAATGAGGCGAGGAGTTTTACCCACAGTACGTGAAATCAGCACAGCCACCTGAAAAAGAAAGAGCTACATATTAAGCTGGTTCAAATATCTTCAGCTGTCTTTTCCAACACACACACACACACACACACACACACACACACACACACACACACACACACACACACACACACACAC
>JAOUQX010000033.1:5267439-5279670 GCA_028566295.1 Liobagrus marginatus
GTGGGGTGGGGTGGGGGAATTTGCTCAACTGAATAAATATTGTTGTCTGCTCAATTTATTTGACTTTTTTGGCTCGCACTGTGTAGTGCACTGTTGCAGCTGCAGGTGATTATTATTCTTTTCCATGAGCGTTTGATAATGCATAGCATGCTGATAGACACTTGCCATGTGTGGCCAATGTAGTGTTTTTTTTTTAAATTTTATTTTATTTGCTATGATGATTAAAAAAGAAGACCTTTGTATTTATGTAAATATAGAAAGACTTAAAATCTAAAACAAATGCTCTCTTTGAAGGCTTCAAGGAGAATATTTTTATTACAAAACTTCAACAAGTATTTTACACGAACTTGAAAAGGACTAACATCTGTCTGTGTGTATAGAGGTTTCACATTTCTTTGACACTGCTTTTGGCATATTCATGTTAACATAAATCTTTTTTTATGAAGTTGCTCATCTGACTGCGTTCATCACTATGACAAGGCTAAAGAATGCTGTGTTGATGCACTTTATAGTAATGCTAATGGGATTGTAACAAGTTTGAGTTTTAGGGTTTCATTTATTTGAATGATTTAGTTTATTTTTTTACTTTTTCATCTCGCATACAGTATTTAGTAAATTATTTGCTAAATGAAAATTTCATATAGAATTCTGTCCTGACATTATATATCCTTTACATATTTTAATTTGTATTTTTATAGTTTAAATGCCAAATCTTTGCAAATTAACAGCATAGCAATTCATATTGGACAAAGCATACACTATATGGCCAAAAGTTACCTATATGTATGGCCAGCATACCTACACAAGTGCGTCTTCCCCAAACTTGTCTAAAATGCCGATATATGTTGTAGCATTACAATATTTCTTCACTTGATAAACAAGACCCAAACAGTGTTCCAGCATGACAATACCCCTGTGCGCAAAGCCCCTGAAATCCATGAAGTTTTGGGTGACTACACACTTGACTTCCTGTGCTTACTAATACCATTGTGGTAAATAAGCAAATCCCTGCAGCCACACTACATTGTAGTGGAAAGTTTTTTTGTAAGTGTGAAGGTTTTTTTTTTTAAAGTTTATTTTTGGGCTTTTATGTGATAGGACAGAGTGAAATGAAGTGGGGGAGGGATCAGGAAATGACCACAGGCCGGCTTCAAACCCAGGACACCCACAGCGCAAACACGCTGAGCATATGTCAGCGCAAGTGCGCTACCGCTGCACCACTCCGCCAACTGTGAAGGTTATAGGCGTAAGAGTGAGATTCAATCTGGTATAGAATGTTAGGAAACACATATACAGTAGATGTGATGCTCAGTGGTTCCAATACTTTTGTCTATATAGTGCATCTGGTATTGCACAGTGAAACAGTCTGGTTCTCAGATAGCTGTGTTGACAGTACTCCTTTAATGAGTCAATATCTCATAGTAGACTTAAATGAAATGACATATCTACGACAAACTTCGGTTTTAGTCAATGTCCAACAAAACCATTAGTGTAAGAAAATGCTTAAGTCTATAGTTAGTGCTGGGCTTGAATACTGATGTGTGCTGCTTCCGTTTTAACTCCTCACAATTGCCCAAATTGGAATACAACCCAATGATTTTAGTAAGAATGAAATTAAAAGTTCTTTTTAAAACAAGTATATTCCTTAATTCTTGTGCATTTGGTCAGCTACCCTTTTAGATCAAATGAAAAGGCTGTCAGCACTGCGATAGGAACTAAAAAATATGGCTCTGTTCATTTGGAAAGTGCTCTCTTGGCACATCTCCATCAATATGAGCATACTTTATAACTACATAGAGTTCCACTAAGGGCATTATTCTGAAACTAGCAGTGAGAATCAGAATGCGATAGCAGGATGATAAAGATTCTTCATATTCTGTAAATATAGCATGGAAACAAGGCATTTAATGTAGTTTATTACATACATATAAAATAAGCTAGAAAAATAAGGTATAAACTCGTAACAATGGCTGTTAATACAGACGTACATATTTTCTCATAGGCAATAGCTGGGTAGGGGCACACAGCATGAATCTAACACAGTCTTATGTCTGCATGTGGGTAACAACACATATTTACTCATATACTGTACCAGAAAACATTGACAAAAATAAAAGGGAAAATAACTAGAAACCAACACAAACCTGATTATTTGCTATCTAGGGTGAAGTCTCATGCGATATTAACTATGGTGTGACTCATCCACAGATAGAGCTAACCTGTTGTTTAACTGTCAAGATTTATTCCATAGAATATTTTCAAATTCAACCATTTTCATAATCCTAAATACTAAAACATGATTTTAGAGATACAGGCTATATTCATCTTATTCCAAAATACAAGTTTTAACTTCAGCTTTAATACCTTCATAACTACAATTTTACACTCACGGTACTGCATTATTTCAACTGAAAGTGGTAGTGAAGTGAGGATGGTACAGGAAGGCATTTAATGACTCAGAGACCCCCACAAGACATCAGAGGCCGATTGTTGCATAGTAAAAAAATATTTGGGGGATGTTAGACTTGCAACACATGGTGAAGTCCAGCATGAGCAGTGCATACAACTTCCAGTGAAAAATTCAGGGACGTTGGTGAGACTTTATGGCAGTTCACTCTTATTGCAATGTTTTGAAGGTTCACAGTGGCATCATGTATTATTCATTCATTAATTTATTGACTAGCGCTTATCCTGTTCAGGGTTGCAGGGTTGATGGAGCCTATCCCAGCTAACTTAGGACGTGAGACAGGGTACACCCTGGACAATCGCCAGTAAATCGCAGGGCTAATACTTAGAGACAGATTACCATTCACTCTCACACTCACTCCTACGGGAGGAAACCAGAGTACCTGGGGAAAACCAGTGCAAGCACAGGGAGATCCATGACCTTCTTGCTGTGAGGCAGGACCTCTGTGCTAACCACTCTGCCACCGTGCCGCCTACAGACTCTTAATATAAAACTCTTTAAACCTAAATTCTATCATAAAGTTTACAGATATTAAAGGATCACAGGTGAAATATTGCCTACAATATTAAAGTATAATCCACGTGACGGAGGCTGGAGGCAAGAATGCTTCTCCACTCTTTTGGAGCCTACTGTTTACCCCAAATATATCATATAGCAATTTATATTTCCAAGAAGAGGATTTAAGTTCAGATTTAGAATTTACATTTAGTAAAATTTTACATGTGGTTAATATTTTGTTGAAAGAAAAGGTTAAGAAAGAGAAGACTGCACAAGTTGTCCTCAGAGACAGCTGCATGCACTGAACACTACTGATCACACATTCAGATGAAAGAAACCATGAGAACCACAATAAGGCACTTTGTAATGTTTCGGTTTCAACCCTCGGTCAGCAGAACGAAAAGGTTGGTTTGGTCGTCCTTTTCTACATCCAATTACAGAAAACTGGATTGTTTTCACATAAAGGGTTCGGTGTTCTTGTTTTTCCCCCCACTTTACAACACTTGTATAAAAGATTAAGTTGTAAAAATATATTTTTTTCTTCCCCTGAACTGGAGGATAAAACAAGTTCTGTACATATGTTCTTCGACTTGGTTGATTTTTTTTTGTCCTCTTTGAACATTTATCTACAAATTTGATACAATTGTACAGCAGATAGGCAAGCATGGCTTATACATCCTCAGAAAAACTCGTCCACTGAAAAGTGTTCAATTGTTGGGTTAAATGCTAAACACACACTTCATGTCCATTATTCGCTTTGCACTACCTATGTTATATGCGCCAAATCTCATTCATATAAGTCAAAGTTCCCTTTGATCCGTTAAGCAGTTATTAAAGAAAGAAGGCCGAGCAGTGATGTGACCAGTTCACACAGCTAAAGGACAGGAACAGAATGCTACATGCACTAATGCCACATCATCACATTGAATACATTCAGACAGATGTGTCAATGAGGGATGCTTTTTTTTTTTTTTTTTACACTCGATTGTGTTTACATGGAGGTCTGAACATCATGTGTCGAGTTGTGTGGTTGTAGAGTATGTGGTGTAAGTGTTAGGATCAGGTCCATGTGGCTAATAGTTATTGCTTAATGCTTACAGATGACTCAGTGTGGGTCAACAGTAGCAGGGTGGCCCACTCCGTACAGACCGTTCGAACTGGAGGGCGTCTTTCAGGCTTTGTCCATGGATCAGGTGCAGAGACGCTGTATCTCCACTGCCAGTGCAGTGAAAGTGGTTTAATACTTGTTTTCTTTCTTTTTCTTATAAATCACTCATTTGCTGTGTTTTTAGAGCAGAGAAGTGATCTGCAGGCAGGCAATGGGCAGGTCATCATTGGATGAAGTTGAGAAGTCAGAAGGTCAGGGGTTAGTTGCCGGTGGTGGCTGGGTGGTTAGAGAAAAGGAAACAAGGAGGGGAAAAAATAAAAGGAAAGAAGAGCAACAAAAGAGGGAGGAAAAGAAAAAAGATACAGAGGAGATTAGTTTCAGCTAGTGAAAGCAGGATGACAATATGATAAACCATTCACAATTAGGCTCCCAATTGAATTGAGTCAATATCTAAGCTTTACTGCGTTCATGCCTTACACAACACCTGCTCAGTGATGTCATAGGCATGAAACGATTTATTAAGTTTGGGCAACTCAAACTGGGGGTTGACTGAATGTTGGACCACATTTGGTCTGCATTTACACATATAAATGTGGTAAAATCAGAGTGTGATTTTACTGACAGGATGGCGGCCAGTGTGAACCAATAGGTTACAGGTTAAGAAGGTAGAAAAAAAAGTATTCTGAAAAAAATAAAATAAAAAAAATGTAGCACAAATGCTTAATGGTTAGTAGCAGCCAAGTGAAGGCTCAGATATAGTTCCTAATGAAAGCAGAGGACAGCCCAGAGAGCAGCCATTACAGGGTCTTGTTAACCGACTGCTATTAACTACTAGAGCTCTACAGAGATTTAAGCAGCAAGCTGGCAGTTATGATGGAGATGGATTATAATGTCAAGGAAACAAGTCACTGAACACTGAAATAATTTAGGGCCAAACCAGTTGTTGATTGTTGTTGTACTCAATGAAATTTTTATTGCCTTTTTTAAAATTCATGTTTCTTTCTATTTACAAAACATAAAAATCTTGGCCTTTAATGATACAAAGCAACACTACATTGAATTCTCTAGATAACATAATAGCCATCTCAGCTTTGCAGACTACTGACAATTCTCAGGACACATAATATAAAATGCTTTTGCATATAAACACTGGAAAAGTCCTGTCGTTCATATAAAGCCCTAACATATATCCAAAAATATAGGAAATTTTCTAAGATGATACTATAAAGCAACTATTATGCATATTTGTTGTTCCTACAAATAGCCCTCTATAATATCACTGCTTTTTCTTTGTAAATTGCAAGTAAATTGACATTTCAAATACATTCCTGCTTTATATTTATATATATTTAGATTTATATATTTTTTTAAGAAGCAACAAGTAAATACTATATTCTTTTTCAACAAACAACAAAAAATTAAAACAACGCTTACAGTAAAACATAAAAAAGTATCAAGTGGAATATTTTGATTTTCATAAATGCATCTATATTCTGACATTTCTGTCCACACAGGAGTTGTCAATTCTAAGACTATGCAGCTTCAATCAAACACGTATTCAATACTCAAATGTTCAGTTCTGTTGTCTGAGGTTTGATGTAGTTTTCACTTTTTCAACATGTCTGTTCTGTGCTGAACAGAAGAGATGAACGCTTCTTACTTGTTCAGTGCAAAATAATAGCTGTGCCCCATATAGCATCTCTGTATCAAATGAGGCAAATACCAAGAATATGAAATAAAAAACAAATAAAAAAAGAACATAACTCAAATTTTAAAAATGAGACCTCTAGACTAGCAGTCCAGTAAGATGCACAGTAAACTGGAGATTCTGTGCAAATGTGTTCTCAAAAGTATATTTTCTGGAAAGCAGTAGTACCATTACATAAACCATTTGCAGTTTAGACAAAAGAGGGTATGAGAAGTACACGATGAATGATAACAATGGAGTCAAAAGCCAGCTATACAACTAGCAATAATTTTTTTTCCTGCTTTCCATCTGTAGTTGCAGCTGGTAAAGGGCATCAAGCTTAAAAATGGCACTTAAGAACTCTATCGTTTCTCATATTCAGTCAAGCAGTAGTAGCACAACACCCAAAAAGACCAAAAAAAGCAAATCTATGGATAGGGAATAATATTATAATGTAGATATTTATAATTTTGAGACTGCTGGACTGTGAAATAAAATATTGTATATTTTTCAATTAGTTTATATGTTTTTCTTTGCTCCATTACATCAAAGAATTTGTGGAACTGATCTATCACAAAATTTATGAATACATTTATTCCATATTTATTTATGTATAAATAAAACTGTCATGTTATAATTAGATTTTCTATTAATAAATATTCAAAATCAATCCAGAGCTCTGGTTATGGAGTTTCAGTAGTGTCATGCTGCTCTTCCTGGGTTGCTGTGCATTTCCTCTGGTTTTCTCCTGCCTCCCGAAAAACATGCCATTGATTACACTAAATTACCCCTAGGGATGAATATTTGTGATCGAGTGTGTGTATAATGACTGGCATGCCACCAAGAGTGGATTCGCACCTAGCACCCGGGCTTCTTGTGTGACCGGAATAAAGCCGCTACAGACGATGAAAACTTTATTAATAAAAGGATCAGAGTGCTACTTTTTGATACTTTTAATTACTTTTCATAGAAATTGTCTATTTATTAAATAAATGGTCAATTTAAATGAAGTAAAAATTATTTTCTACGGGAACTGGTCCATTATTTGTCATCAACATTATGTCAGGGTCACAAGGTCATCAAAATAATGGAGTGAGGTCAATAATCCAGTTAAGTGTTTTGTACGGTATGTGTTTTGACTGCATGGCTATATACTCCCAAACACCCCATTTCTGCCTGTAGTGAAGTGAACTGATCAGAGTCAAAAGAAAGTGACAACAAGTCACAAAAAGGCAAAAGCATGTGAGCTAAACTAACCTCTGTCTGTGGTCACTACCCTTTGGTAAGGATGGACCCGAAATTCGTGCCTTCGAACTTTAGTTGCCACTGCACCTGCTTGGATTGCAATAATATTATCAAATACACAGGTTAGATAAAAAAAATTCCATCAAATAAATCAATCAATTAAACCGAACAGAGTTCATTTTTCTGTGTGGACAAATATGCATAACAATCATATGCAAATAATAAAAAATACAAGTTAAGGCACAAATAATACTTGTTCATTTTTGAAAGTAGCATACTGAATGTGGAAAAAATGTGCACTCATTCCAAGTGGTGGTTCCATACTTGGATAATAAAATGGACATTAGTGAATACACACAAAGAAGTGAGTGAGAGAGCGAGAGTGACAGAGAGAGAGAGAGCGCTTTACTAATCACATAATCCTGCACTGAAGCAAAAGGGAGGTGCGGCTCCACAGTTACACTTTTAAATATAATACTGATAAATGACCTCTCTGAGTAAAGGTACAGAGAGGATAGTGCGTAGGCACATGGGCAGTAGTGGGAAAAAATTATAGAAAATACAACGGCAATGATTAAGGTGATTAGTAAAGCAAGCTCCTTGAGTTATACTCTCGTTTTTCCTAAAACATGAAACCTAACAGTCAGTGGAACAGTTCTGTGATCTACACTCTGCGTTCACTGCTTAGAGGGGCACTGAGCCTCTTTAGGCACAGGGGTGGCCAATGTAAACAAACAGTGGTGTGTCCTACTGACTGCTAGGCTTGATTACATAATTCATTCACACTCAAGAAATAACAAGGCCGTTGTGAAACGAAAGCGCATGTGTGTTAACACTCAGATCAGATGAGGGGCTCAGTAAGGATCTGCGAATGCACTTTTAGCCTTTCGTGATGAAAGCCACACCTAAAGAATAAAGGAAGGGAATGTGATATTAGTTCCAGGAGTGTCTGTCCTTAAGAAGCAACACACTACAATTCCATGCGTTACCAAAGCCAATTTAGAGTAGTCTGTGTCTAAGACCATTCAAATGTAGAAATGATGGATTTGGTGACTGCATGCATATGACTATATTTTTCATATTGGTTCTTAATTATACTGTAAACAACCCTGGATCTCACTGCCACAGAGCACCATCAAATGGCTGTGTGAGTAGAATGCGAATATGTTGGACCTTTAGAACAATCCCACCATCCCATGACTCCCAAAGTAGCCACTGCCTGACCCCCACTGTCCCCTCACCATCTTCATGCAATTCTCCTGATGCACCAGTCACACCAAGAACGGAGACATCCAGAGAAAGTTTGCAGCAGTTTGGGGCTCAGTGCTTTTTCGCGCTTATTATAGTACACACAATTTTAACATATGAAAATTAAATTAAACAATATAACAAAACAGGTTTCAGAAGAGACAAATAGTGAAAGGCTGGGGCGTACAGGCTCCTGGAAGAGCTGGTGCTTTCCGGTCGGTCCAGTAAGATGAGTGTTTGCAGGGGGAGGTAAGCGAGTCGAAGGGTGTGTGTGTGTGTGTGTGTGTGTGTGTATGTGTGTGTGTGTGTGTGTGCGTGTGTGTGTATATCTATGTGTGTGTTTGTGTGTGTGCAGGGTGAGACAGGGTCAGGAAAGGGGATGAGGGGAGTGTGTCTGCTTTAAAAAGGAGGTCGGCCGGCTGGTTCTGCACGCTGAACAGTGATGGGAAAGTGACAGGTCTGAAAGCCCAGGTACAGCGGCAATTCTTCTGCCTTTGAGGATGCTGTATAGGTATACACAAGAAAGAAGACATGGATGAAATCTTTCACTCTCCTCCTGCCACAACATTCTTCACCTCCTTTGCTGTCTCACTAAAGTGTCTTCCTGATCAATGCCAAACCCCAAAGCTACTCAAATTTGGTCTCTAATACAGCACTACTGCAGTCGGCTTAGAACACTTGGAGCAGTCAGCGTGATTTTAACTGAATAGAGTCTGCTTTATTAGACAGAGACTAAACCCTGCTCTGGCTCAACTCACTGGGCACGCTGATCCTGCTTCATGCACGTACTTTCTGTCATTTCTCAACTTAACTCTGTGCCTCGGGGAGCAGCTCGTGTTAAACTGGCAGTATGCTGTTTGTAACATGATACTCATAATCTGCTTTTCTCAAGTACCTTAATGAAGCCATAGCGCTTGTGTGAAGAGGGGAGGACAGGGCCTCTGAGAGTGAGGAAGAAAGAGCGTGTGACAAAAGAGCAGGGGGAGAAAGAGTGAGGGAAGAATGCAAAGGAGATCTCTTTCATATAAGTCATATAAAGCCTACAGAGCACTTAGCAGCCCAATCATTTATGGCACATTTCTTTAATGTATTTTTTTTACAATGACAAAAATTACTTTTATGTGACTAAATGGATTAAATGAAGAAAGGTTTGGTGTGTTATTTTGTGAATTATTACATTTTTTCTTAAGGTGATGGGAAATGTGTGGATGAAGGAGCAGTAAATATAGAAAACATATCTTGACAGGCAGCATTTGGGAACGAGGTGTGGGGTGTGTTGTGGTCAGGGTTTAAGAAGAGTGCCGCAGGAATATGGTAGGTGCTGTGCCCCACTGTCCAAGTGGGTGTCGCTGTTGGTAGGGGGACATGCCAGGGCACCCACACTTGTGCTTACCTAACACGCCACTGGAGTCGATGGGGTACTCGAGGATGGAGGTGGCTGGTGCCAGTGTATATGGGTATTCATAGGGTGCGGCGTAAATCAGGCCAGCTGACTCCGGCCCGGGAGGCACCAGGGTGGCGGCAGCGGCGTGGGCATGGGCTGAGCCATTGGGCATGACAGTCTGGATCTGCCGAATTAGGGGCATGATGGTGGGGCCAGCAGGTGCGGGAGTACGCAGAGCGGCTTGGGGCAGCACGGGTGCTGGGCCGCTGATGATGCGCGGGGCCTGAGCGCTCGCTGCAAGAGAGAAGGCAAGGGCAGCTGCAGTGAACGGGAGGAATGTGAAAAATAGAAAATAGAGAGATGGAGAGATAAAACAACAGTATTAGTTTATCAGTTGGGGATTAAGAAGCCAATCCATTGGTACCACAGCTATAAAAAAAATTCCATAAGGATGGCACTTCATCATTAGCACTTGCAAAAGCAACATTGCAAAAAGCCGAATAATGCAGTGTTCAGTGACTTAAAATTCAATCAATTATGCTTTGTAAAAAATCTGCAAACCACTTTTTCAAACCACTTTTGAGTGTTTACAAGCTTTTGCAGGGGCACATTTCTATGTGGCAATTTAGAATCAAACTAGAGAGCTGTGTCGAGTGTTCTTATCTGTGAATCAGAGTTAGCTGAGAGTGCAGAGCTGGGCATTACTAAAAGCTGGGATCACACAGGCATTTTACAGTGCAGCGAGAGAGAAAAAATAGTTACAAACGAATTCCTGTTGGAAGATACTTACGTGATTTAATGTTGGCATCCCTGTAGGTGCCATTTAGAATGGCCAGCTCCATCAACTGCATCTTCTTTAGACTGTCCTCTCCTTCAGCCTTCCAAAAAACACAACATAGTAGCGAATACATTAGATACACACCTGTAAAACACCTTTCATACATGTATTTTGCACAGGATTTTATTTGTAATTTTGTAAACGATTAATTAGAGCTCTGATACAAATTGACCTGGATGATTTTCACATCTGGGTAGCAGAATGGGCATGGTTGCGTGCCAGCTACAAAAAGAGTGGAGGAGGTGGTTTAACTGGCAGGGAAGGCATTAGGGTTCTCCTGGGTGTAATCACAGCAAGATTACTCGTGTGCTTTGTTTGTCCTTTCAAAGGAGAATGCTGTAAACCAGCTATAGATGATGCACATAACACACACACAGACCACACAGACCAGAGATGCGGGTATAATCTGAAAAATCACCCGAGAAATCACAAAGCCACTCACCAGCACCTATAAGTTTCTCTGATATAAATATATACACCTGATTGTCACTTTAATTATTCTAATTCTTTGTTGTAGTATTTGCATCATTCATGCTTGATCTCGTTCACAGGTGACCCAATTAATCTGAATGTATTTTTTTTATTACCGAACTCACTTGACCTGCGGCTTTTACACACACACACACCCACACGCTGAGCATACGCTTGGATAGTGTTGGTGAACTTATAAGGCAAAAGCATTGAAAATGTGGGAATGTGTTTTGGTAGCCTTTTCTACTTGCTTGAAAAACACATTGAGCAGCACTAGTTTGAAAAATTCCACAGTCCTTCTTTACACACATCAGATTCTGCAAATTCATTACAGCTATAAAACAACAGGAAAAAGAATCTACAGACAACACAGAACAATTAATTTACAAAGCATAACTAATAAACAAATCGTCAGACTGTGATGAGATTAAGGCTACGAAATGTAATGATTTAAATATTAATATTAGTGTTATACCAACTTTCTGTGGTGACAATACACTAAAGCACAGACACATACACACACACACTTCTGAGTGACAATGTTGAATCAACAGGCAATTATCTGTCTTTTAATTTAGGCTACTTAAAATGACGTGGAATCAATCCTAATTAAAAACTAATTACAGCAAAAAATATTTTTTATTTATATTTATACATACCTAATCTGTGTGGCTGAAACAGTGACAGAAAACAACAACCTTTGTTTCATTATCTTTCTACATCCCACATCACAGCTCTGTTTGAGGCCCGCTAAAGCAATTAACTCGGCAAGTGTAATGCATTGTGACTTCAATCCATCTTCATCTTTGATTTGTTTGAGTCGTTTCCAGATGAAACAGAGAAGGAGAGATGGATTTTGTGGCCGGTCTGCATGCTGCTGCAAAGAGCTTGGAAGGTCCCAGAACACTCCCCTGCTCGGGCTCGGTCTAAATATCAATACTTTATTAAGTCAAGAGGCTTGGGATGAATTGTAGGGGGAGAGAAAGAGAGCTGCTATGAATCACTCTCTGTTTTTATGTAATCAGCCTAATGGACACTGTCCTTGAAAGGCCTCCAGGGCTGCTCACTGCTTAGCTTTTTGATATGGTAGCATGATGATGCAGTGTCAGCTATGAGCCAGTAACAGGAGCTGTGCTGTCATTCTTGTATTGTGTTAAAGCCTGGTGATACTTAATGCTCATAATCACACTTCATGGACATAAGCTGCCATTTTACACACACACACACACACACACACACACACACACACACACACACACACACACACACACACACACACACACAC
>JAOUQX010000033.1:5387979-5399576 GCA_028566295.1 Liobagrus marginatus
AGTAAAAACTAAAAAAACTACATTTTTTGTATTTTTCAGATCCTCAGTTCCTCAATGCTGAGAAACACAGACATACAGTATACTTATATATCATGCAATACAATCAGCAATACATCTGATTGCTCCCAATTTTTTTTCTGCAGCAGGTCAGTGACCCCAAACACACAATATTATTAATAATTATCTTCAGCATACAAATGAACAAGAAGTAATACTATTACCCTTAGAAGTAATAGTCCTCACAGAGCCCTGATCTCTGGTCGAGATTACACGAAGAGCTAGACAGAAGAGGTTTTGAGGCAGCCTACATCCTCAGAACAGCTGTGCTTAATTTTCCAGTTTGGAGCAACTTACCTGCAGACTTTGCTCGCAAGCTGTGTGCAAGTGTACCTAGAATAATTAAGAATAATTGGTCTCATCAATTGTTGATTTCATTTGGGCTGCATGTTTAACACATTCTTACATATACAGTCTGATTTGAAATAACCCATAAATTTGCATTATTTCTTTCAGGATTAATCAGTTTATACTGTTTATACAGTTACAAAAGTATTAAACATTTTTATATCTGTTTTGTTGTCTGGATCTTGTCTGATTCAGTGGTTAATAATATAACAACATAACTATGACTGAGTAATTTTTGAAAATACTTTTCTAACACTAGTTCAAGTTCAAGCTCAATGTTTATTTGTCACATGTACATCATATGTGGTACGACATACAGTGAAATGCTTTGATGGCCGACCGAAAGTTTGCTGTAAGTGGGGGTGAGGCAGAGAAAGAAATTGTAAAAGGGGGGGTGGTACTAGTACATTAACTGGTAATAAAGTAACATTTTTAGAAATATATTTTTTTCCTGTACTCTTTCCAGCACTGCACACATAATTACATTTCAGTCAGGCTGCTTCCGTCAATGTTATTTATTATAATGTTAAATGCATACGGTTAAGTTTTGCGGTATGGATCTGTTCTGGGCGGACTCCCTTGCCTGTCCGTTGGACAGAACGGGGAGAGCAGTGAGTCAAACCCCCCTTGGGGTACAGAACAGATCCGGTGTCGTACGCGCGTGCGTACTTAATTACTGTTATTGTTACGTTAGTGTTGTAACGCCGGATAAGTGGGGAAGCTGATGACTGAATTGCTGTAGCTGGAGGTGGTCGCATTTAGATTAGGAATCCGGTAATCCCTGGAGTTGGGGGATGGGGGAGGGAGTTGATGCAGCATGCGGCTAGCGATAGAGAGGCGGAATGAATGGGGATTTAAATGGTCGCTGTGATAGGTGTCGAGACTGGATTGGTGCATGTACTGGAACAGCTGACTGTCAGCTGGTGCAAGCTTAACTGACGCGGCCTGCCTGAACTAATGCAATGCTTGATATCATACAATCTGTTTTATTAGTAAACATAAAGAATCGGATCACTTCCGAGCCAAGCACAGCTCTGTGGCATCAGATGTCATCAGTATAGCATCTAGGGGCTTCTTAATACCCTGGCTGTTAGTGTCCACATGACCAGTACCAACTCCCTACTGGAACTGCTGGTCAGCGACATCTTTGCATACAATCACTTGATTATAGTTCCTGCCCTCCCCCGTCCCCTGGTTCAGCCTCTGCTTCAACAAACCAGCCTTTCTCACAACCCCTACACAATAGATCGATGAGTGTGTAGATGTGCACATGTGAAAGAGATAGAGCGAGAGAACATAAATGGTGACTTCTAGCAACAAAACAAAAACTCTTTTTTGAGCCTTCTCGAAATGTCTAGAATGACTCAATCAAGAAACATACATCTTTCCTTTTATTTGGGCTCACCATTCACTGTACTTCTATTATCCCCTCATGGGGATTTTTACTATTGGGCATTGGGACCTTGGATTGACTATGGGCTCCTTTGTAATGCTTTTGGGAGAGCTATGTGTACTGGCCCAAATATTCCCATCATCAGCTGAGCCTTAACAGCCTAGCCGCCCATCATGATTTCTAGAGAAGGGAACCATTTGAGCAAGAGTTGCCTGATCAAGCACTGCAGCTGGGTGACAATGTTAAGGGAGGGTCAATAGTGGATGCAGCCATCCACAACTGAAAGCACATGACTGACATGCATTTGATATTGAGGGTGAACATTGTTCCTTCAGCTTGTAAACAAAGGCATACATATTCTATTGTGTTTGTGTACTCATCTGATCAGTTCAACGGCAGCACAATGTCAGAGACCTGAACAGGGTTTCATTGGATAGCCGGAAGAAGGTGGCCTGGACCTGTTATGATTAATCCCTCTATTATCTTACTCTCTGGCTCTATTTAATTTCTTTTTGAGACGAGAAGTGCACCATTTTGGACTGTATTTACCTATTTGGTTAACTGTTTTAAATGGGACTTGGGGTGCTGGGGGGTTGCATAAAGAAGGAGAGAAAGAGGGTCTTTGTAAGCGCGAGCCGCGGTGAGCAAAAGGCTCGCGCTGGATCGCGAGGCGTGATCCCAAAAAGGACGGAGATCCATTTGCAGGTGAACATAACATTGTCTTTATTACAGTGAAAGCACATCCAACTCGCGATCGTGGTACACACATATAATCAAACGCGCTCGACTAAACACAACCCCTCTTATTTAAAGGCAGGGTAATCAGGACAGAAACCGTGATCAGGTGCGTGTGCTTAGAGTCAATGAGCGTGTGCATGTGGGTGACTGAGCATGTGTGTGTGTGTGACAGGGATGGCAGACACGCGCAGTTCTTGCAGGTTCCTCCGGGGGGTGTCCTGGCCGGTGTCCATAGACGTGACAGATTCCCCCCTCTAAGCGCAAACTCCGGGTGCGCAACAGGAAACGGCCCACTCCGGGGGTGGGCTAGGCGGGGGGCCCGGGAAACTCGGAACCCGGAACGGACTCGGGACTACCGCCAGACTCTGGAACGGCTCCTGAAAAAGACAGCAGAGGGCAGAGAGAGCCCGGAGGCGGCTCAGGAGGACAGAGAGAGCCCGGAGGCGGCTCAGGAGGACAGGGAGAGCCCGGAGGCGGGTCAGGAGGACAGAGTGAGCCCGGAGGCGGCTCAGGAGGACAGAGAGAGCCCGGAGGCGGCTCAGGAGGACAGAGAGAGCCCGGAAGCAGCTCAGGAGAGCAGGGAAGCCCTGAGAGGGGCTCAGGAGAGCAGGGAAGCCCTGAGGGAAATTCAGAAGAGCAGAAGTGCCCAGAGGGACACTCAGGAGAGCAGAAGTGCTCTAAGGGAAACTCAGGAGAGCAGAGGTGCCCTGAGAGGGGCTCTACGGGACCGTCGGGACTGGTGAGAGGCTCAACGGGGCAGTCAGACCTAGTGAGAGGCTCTACGGGGCAGTTGGGCCTAGTGAGAGGCTCTAAGGGGCAGTCTGACCTAGTGAGAGGCTCTACGGGGCAGTCGGACCTAGTGAGAGGCTCTACGGGACAGTCGGACCTAGTGAGAGGCTCTACGGGGCAGTCAGACCGAGTGAGAGGCTCTACGTGGCAGTCGGACCTAGTTGCAGTGTCGTAGTCAGGGCTCTAGGAGGACTGAGAGACAGCCTCGGGATCCAGGGCAAAGTTGGGCCCCCACTCTCCCTCATCTGTCCAGTCCCCCAATGGCCTCCAGTCTAGCACGGCACCACAGTGAATGCCGGCCCCCCAGTCGTACCCACACACACACCCCCAACACATTCCCACCCCCAGTCATACCCACACACCCACTCGGCATACGCCGGGTCAGGCACACACTCGGCACACGCAGGGTCCGCGGGACGGTCTGGGTCGGTCGCATAGTCAGACTCAGGGAGAGCATTCGAAAGACTCGGGAGTTCCGAGAGAGACTCAGAAGAGCACAGAGGTTCAGAGGGAGGCAAAGGAGAACTTGGGGGTTCCGAGAGAGACACAGGAGAACTCGGGGGTTCCGAGACAGACACAGGAGAAGTCGGGGGTTCCGAGACAGACACAGGAGAAGTCGGGGGTTCAGAGAGAAGCTCAGTGGAACACGGAGGTTCAGAGGGAAGCTCAGAGGAACGCGGAGGTTCAGAGGGAAGCTCAGAGGAACACAGAGGTTCAGAGAGAAGCTCAGAGGAACACGGGGGTTCCGAGAGAAGGTCAGAGGAACACAGAGGTTCAGAGAGAAGCTCAGAGCAACATGGAGGTTCAGAGAGAAGCTCAGAGTAACACGGAGGTTCCAAGAGAAGCTCAGAGGAACACGAAGGTTCCGAGAGAAGCTCAGAGGAACACGGAGGTTCAGAGAGAAGCTCAGAGGAACACGGAGGTTCTGAAAGATGGTCAAGGCTGGTGAGAGTCTGTGAGTCAGGGGACGAGTCAGTCGTAGTCCCAGTGTCGGGGTCAGGGCCACCGGTGGGCTGGGAAGCAGCGTCGGAGTCTGGGGCCAGGTCGAATGCCCAGTCCTCCTCAGCAGTCCAGTCCCCCAATGGCCTCCAGTCCAGTACTGCCCTGCAGTGGATGTCATACACCGTCAGCAGCCCAAAGGCCCAGTCAGAGTCAGTGAGCCAGTCCTCGTCGATGACCTAGGCGGATTCGGAGACCCCGTCAGAGTCACCGTCATGGTCGGAGTCGAAGGACGGCCCAGAGGCATAGTTCGAGTCAGTGAACAGCCCGGAGGTGCAGTCAGAGTCAGTGAATGGCCCAGAGGCGCAGTCAGAGTGAGTGAACGGCCCAGAGGCGCAGTCAGAGTGAGTGAACGGCCCAGAGGCGCAGTCAGAGTGAGTGACGTGGTTGGCGTCTGGAAGACTCTGGCTGTCTGGAAGACTCTGGCTGTCAGGAAGACTCTGGCTGTCAGGAAGACTCTGGCTGTCTGGAAGACTCTTGGCGGGCACGGTTGGCTGCTGGCTGTAGCCTGCTGCCTCGTCCCTGAAACCTCTCAAAAGACAGATTAGAAGAGCAGGAGCATGCTGATACCTGTACGCTTGCAGGCTGGAGCGGTATGGGTATGGCTCGTTCAGTCCAATCCAAAACCACTCTCCGCGGTCCCCATCGAACTACTCATCCAGCGTCGCATGCTCCATAAACTCCGCCATGTGTTCCTCTATGTCCCGCTCTCCCTGGATCCAACACACTGCACGCCGCTTAACTTCCGGGGGCGTGGCTTCAGGCACGCGCTCAGCGGGCGCAGCGCTTTCGGCATGTTGGCGGAGGCATGGCACGGGGGCTTCAGCGCGCTGAACTCGCTGCTTTCCCCTCCGGCCGCGGCGTCGTGATTTCCCGCTCTTTGCAGGGGAGGAGAGCGTGTCAGCACCGGACTTTGAATCAGGGGGGAGATAAGCGTCCTGTCGCTGAGGCGGGGAGAAAAATAGTGTGGCGATGTGCAGCAATTCGCCGCGCGGAGCCCTCCGGTAGTGCGTCTGACCAAAGATTTCACGCATCATCCATTTGTGGTCCTCACCCTCGTCCACACCCTCGTGAAAATCCCCCTCGGAATCACTCGAGAAATCCGTGAAGTAATCCTCTGTGTAGTCCTGCCAGGATTCGTGCTCCTCCTCCGTTAGGGAAAACGCGCGTACTGGCGCGCTGGAGAGCAGCTGCGCGTATCGCTGGTTTGCGCCCCACCCCGGGGTCTCCCCACACGGCCTGCTCCACATCCACTCCACCAGTGCGCGTTCCTCCTCAGTGTCCAGTTCGCGCATCGAGCCGTCCTCGTATAAACCGTAGACAGGTCGTACGGGCTCACGGCATGACGCCCGCTTTCGCCGGCGTGCTCTCGCGGCGCGCTTCGGCTTCTCCTGTCTGCTCAACGTGGCTGCGGAAAGCCACGGGGAAGAAACCTGCTGGATCTCATTTTGTGGCGTTTGATTCTGTAAGCGCGAGCCGCGGTGAGCAAAAGGCTCGTGCCGGATCACGAGGCGTGATCCCAAAAAGGACGGAGATCCATTTGCAGGTGAACATAACATTGTCTTTATTACAGTGAAAGCACATCCAACTCGCGATCGTGGTACACACATATAATCAAACGCGCTCGACTAAACACAACCCCTCTTATTTAAAGGCAGGGTAATCAGGACAGAAACCGTGATCAGGTGCGTGTGCTTAGAGTCAATGAGCGCGTGCATGTGGGTGAGTGAGCGTGTGTGTGTGACAGGGACGGCAGACACGCGCAGTTCTTGCAGCTTCCTCCGGGGGCGTCCAGGCCGGTGTCCATAGACGTGACAGTCTTTTTATCTTTTCCCTTATGCTGCCTAACTCTCTTTCTTTGGTGCTTTATTTGGTGTGGGGTTCTACTTCTCAATCTCCCACCTAATCCCTCAGACACACAGCATGTGTAGTCTTGCTTGCTACACAAACCTTTTAAAATGTTATTCTATGTCTCTCCCAGATGGTGCTTTAGATCCATTTAAAGAAACACAGAAATCAATATTTCTTATTAGGAATCCCTGCTGATGTGCCTGAACCTCAGCATTCTTCCATCCCAAGGGAGGGTTCTCATTCCCTTTTTTTTTTTAAACAAAGGTATTCTCCTTTGTACCACTTTAATAATAACTGTTCAGAGTTATTACCGGTAGATATCTGGTGACAGTGTAATATTATTATAAGGAAATATCATCAGGGATAGTTTGGATCTGTACAGTTGTGAAGTGACTATGGGCCATATTTCAACCCTTTTGCATCAGATGCATATTCATACAGTAGGTCTATAGATTCAGTCATTTTCTGCATAAAATCGATTTGCTAGTATTTGATTTTGGTCTTTGGACTGCCCAACATTCCATATTTACTCAAGCAGGTCAATGAAGCTGTGCACCTAAATGAACCTTGCATTCACTATTTAGAAAAATTTCCAACTATGTGCATCATTGTCTGGTGCATACTTACTCTATGTTGGTAGTATCTCTGCACAGCAAGAACTGCATTTGTCCATTTGTGCTACACTCTGTAAAACCCTGAGAGGACTGGCTGGCTGTCATAGCCTTAGCAGATACTGTGGGCCAGACCAAAATGTCTGCAGTGGGAAATCAGAAGATGCAGTTGCAGTTGGCAGTAGAGGAAGAGTGATAGACATATTCACACTAAGAATGTTTGGGAGGAAGACAGGAGACAGACTTGCTGTCCTTACCAGGGATAATTGGTTTTCGTTTTTGTTTCCTCATGGGTCCCTCTACTGATGCTTACTTGCCCTGCCTCTATTTACTTAGCAAAAGAAACTGTTTACTGGGTATAGCAAAAGAATCCTACGGAAGGAGTTTGGGGTTGTTGGGGTGCAGCTTTTCATTGTGATTGATTACAGAGGGCCATGGGAAAGTAGCACTAGAATAATGCAAATAATTCATGGCTGTCTCTTTCTTCTTTGTTTGCAAGGCTAGGCAGGTTTTCTAAAAGCTGACATTATAAGACTCATCCAAAACCAAGACATAGAGTGGCACTACAAATTGCTATTCAATGGGTAAAGGGGACCTCATGACCCCAGATCACAATATATATTAAAATAGCTTGTTGCAGTATAAACATTTAAAAAGTGAAAACTTCAGAGAGTTTGCTGGTTTCAGAGCTAAGAGCCGTCATTTAGCTTGTGTAGAGAAAATCATTGGCCAAGCAACACAAATAGTGCACATTAGGGAATTTAAGGCACCTCCTCTATCCTACAACGGCTCCACAGCTTCAGAGTCTTGTTTGAGTTCTTGTCCCCCAGGAGGAGTAAAGGAGGCTGTGTGTAATATGAGAAGGTAATTACCAATAGCTCCCTCTCCCCAGGCCGTCTGGGACACAAGGCACCTTGAATCTCATTAGATAACTAACTGGCGATCACTCAGATTCCTTCACTCCCTCTTTCCATGTTAATCCACTGTGCTACTAAGAGCATATCCCATTCCCTGTGCCCTTAGGTTATCAATATGCACTTCTGACAGATCGATTTATTATTATCTTACTCTATTTTCTAATAGGCCTAAGGAAGTGGATTTACTATTTCGACATAAAGTCACTGAACTGTGAACTATAAGGTCTGTAACTTTCTCCAATGCATTTACAATATTTGTATTCATCCTTCTGATCTGCCTTTATGCACGGTTATGGGGATCCTAGGAGCCTATCCCAGGGTAATTAGGGTGCAAGGCAGGGGACAACCTGGATTGTGGAACACAACTGCACACATTTACACACCACTGACAGTTAGTAATATATATTATCAGTTCACAACACATGTCTTTGAACTGGAGGGAAAAAATGAAAACCCCCCCGAAGCACAGGGAGAACATGAAAACGCAACACATACAAAGTAGCACTGAACCCACAATCCCCGCAGGTGTTTGTATATATACCAGTTAATTTAATTGTTTTTCATCTGCACAAGCGCCATCCTTTCAAAAAGATGCTTTTAAACAACAGGGGTAGTCCACTGATTTCCCGCATTTAGTATATATATATGGATTATAGTGTTAAGTAAGACACGCACAACAGAATGACGCTGATTGATTAATGATCATTGGTTCATTGGTAAATGACAAGGTAAACGCTTCCTTAGCAAATAGAAGAGTTAAAGAGAGGAAGATTGCACATATAGCAGCATGTGATGTTTGATATTATTCCCACAAAGTTAATGCTGATTGCTTTGAATCCCAGGGATTTGTGAAGCTTTGAGATAGAGCAACTTTATACATTTTTAACTGCCCCAAGGAAAAAAGCTTCTGTTGAATTCCTAGCTGAGAGAAAAGACTGATGATAGGATTTTACCTAAACTCGATCTTTAATGCGCATTTCCTTAAAAAGGCACCAACAGACTTTTGATGTTAGCACCAGTCTGACTCACATGCAGTACCTTTAAATATTTAAACACTAGTATTTTATTAAACATGAATAGGTTTTTAACTAGTTAATTTTCCCATATGCAATGGAGTGATTTTAGAAGAAAAAGAAGTATGTAGCTACAGACAATGAGGGTGTTCAAAGGTAAAAGACAGAAAGCATTCTGTCTCTCTCCAGAAAAAAAGCATGACACATTCTGTTGGAACGCAGGAATGATTTAACTGACAGATAGACAAATCTTGAGGTACATTTATTTCAATTGCTGGTTGCATCAGCTCAAAGATAAGTCGACTTACCTCGGATTTTTAAACCAATATAGACGGTATGTGTTTTTTTTGCATTTGTGTATACATATTCATTTGTAACTATTTGTCAAAGAGCACTGAGCAGCTTCTGATTGAAAGGCCTATTAGCCAGCCCTGGGAAACATGTTTACCTGCTGTCAGTTCAACAGTATACATAGATCATTGTCATTTAAATGAGCAGCAGCAACAACCAACAGAAAAGGTAATTACATTTTACCTTTCAGAGAGATAGAACTGATTTGGTTAACTTTGAGAGCGTCTGTTCACAATTTGGTGGTGAAGCGCTGTTTTTATATGCTCTGACAGCTAAATAGATTGGGAGCAGAGAAACATTGCTGCCATGTTATGGCTTGCGTAAACCAGAGAGAGGTGAATGGGATGTAAATTAAAACACAGGGTAATCAGGCTAGAGTTGACCTAAACCCTACTATGTACAACAATCGACATAAAAGATTTCAGAATGGCAATGTTTGCGGGACAAAATCAGTCTCAGCAAATGCTGTCTTGTTTTTCTACAAATGCCAAAAAATGTGTGAGTACAGTTTTCTTGAGATGCATCACCAAGGGACAAGATGTGTAAATACAGTTGATGTAATTACACTGTGTAAAGATACTGATCACCTTCATCTATCAAATGTTGCCGCTTACTGCACGATGCTCCCTCAAATCCTCATACACTGCTTGACTGCTCCCACCTTTCCTTGGAGTGCAAAGTAGGTCTGCCTTAAGACTCTTCTCTCTTCTGGTATCAAGGTGGAGGAATGAACTTCTTATCAATGCCAGGGCAACTAACTCACTGGCTAACTTCTAGCAATAGGTAAAGAATTACTTCTTCTCCAAATACTCCAATTACATTTACATTTATAGCATTTGGCAGACACCCTTATCCACAGCAACTTACATTTATCTAATTTAAACAAATTAGCAGTTGATGGTTAAGGAGCTTGCCCAGGCTAGGTTAACCATGTCCCCACCCAATTAGCGTATAAAAGTTAAAATTCAACAAAAATCGAATAAAATGCTTCTCTTGTTGCTCCCATTTCCATATGGTTGTTCTTTCCCCCAACAAAGTTTAAGACTCATAGTGTTTTTACCTGCAATCCAGTAAGACATTCATTCATGATTGATAATTCCCTAAGTAAGGCCGAGCTTCCAAATGCAGAAGACTTCCAAATAAAGCTAAAGGACTGTCCAGCCAGCTAATGACCCATTTGTTTGCCTCTCACGTAGAATGACAGCAGCATTCAGTCTGAGCCAAGCAGCAACAGTGCCCATTTTAAGATGTCTGTCTTTCTTTTTTCCTCTGTGTTCCTTCAGTTCATTCATCCTTACTTTTTTTCCTCCAGCTCCCCTTTCCCTTCCATAACTATCACCCAGATGTGCCGCAGGTTCAGACCAAAGTCAGCCAGTGTTCACTGCTGGCAGCTGGAGCAAACATATACACACAGCTGCAGCAAAGTGAACTTTTATTTAAAAAGAAATTAATTTGTAATAATAGCCTCTCAATTAAAAGAAATCTCAACTAGAAATCTCCTCATTCTGTTATTGTATCTGTAACATCGCTGCAGCGTTCACCGGAATGCAAACACTTCCGGTTCACCGATGACGTCACTTCCGTGTTTAGGCATTCTCCGCGAAATTACACTTCCGGGTCCTCGTATATATAAACAGCGCGGCAGCAACGCGAAGTTGCGAAGTATTGTTTGCCCAAACTTTACCAAGCCGTTCTAATTGTTGTTTATTCTATTTCACAGAAGTCTTCCTGAGAATCACGTTATTGTTCAGAGCCATATCCAGTGAAGCCTCACACTCCAGAGACCAAGCTACTGCCTCCATTGTCTCCTTAGTTCACCGGCCATTGTTCCAAGTCTACCCTGAGCATTCAATAAAACATTTTCTGCATTTGGATCCAATTCTCATTGTGTGTGCGTGTGTCTGTACACGTTACAGTATCTTCCTAAATTCATTCACAGATAGAATAGCTTGACTGGTTTTACTGGGTGGGTTTGAGCTAAAATTGGAAGTGCCATTATGGGGACTGTGTAAGCCTACGTGTTATGGCCAGATATATGGTGCACATTGAGTTTATACTGTTACAGATATGCATTGTCTTAAAGTAGCCGGTGACCAATTGAAGAGCTGGACAACCATTTATTTAGGGTCAGGTGATCGGTCCAGAGCCGATCGGCATTTTTAGTTGCCTTAATTAAATACTACAGTTATACAGTTGATTGCTTCAGCGCCATTTTTTGAGCTGTCACAGTATAACTAGCTTACATTAATACATGAATTATTTATGCTATATACATCATACAGTCTTCAATGCAGTTTAATTAAGCATAGGTTTTGTAAAAAAAAACATATTTTAATGAAAACTGTACATGTATTTTCTTAAATTTGACTACATATTCTTTTTTTTTAGTGTACTGTATTTTCCGGCGTATAAGACGGCTTTCTACACCCAAATTATAATACCAAAATAGGGGGTGGGGGGCGTCTTATACGCCGGGTACAGAAAATACCGGGTGAAGAAGTCGCCAAAAACATGTTAAAAAGCCTACCGT
>JAOUQX010000033.1:5575171-5590338 GCA_028566295.1 Liobagrus marginatus
GCTGTCTCTGTACTGTGATGAGGCCTAAATCCGGACTGATACAGTTCATGAATGTTATTCCTATGTAAGTATGAGCACAGCTGCTGAGCTTCAACCTTTTCTAGGATCTTAGCTATAAAGGGAAGGTTTGATATCAACCTCTAGTTGCGCAGCTGACTGATCGAGATCAGGTTTTTTTTAATAATGGTTTTATGACTGCAATTTTAAAGTTTTTAGGTACATATCCAGATCTAAGAGAGGAGTTTATTATATTTAATAGAGGTTCCGTTACTACAGATCCTACTTGCTTGAGGAAACATGTAGGTAGGGGATCTAACAAGCAATTTGTTGATTTTGATGAGAAAACAAGTAATGTTAGATCAGTCACTTGTACAGGATTGAAGCACTCTAAGGTCTCATTTGTAAAGACAATACTGTTATCTACAGGGCTATTTATAAGATTACTGATAAAGAGATTAACAGATTAATCAGATTATTAATCTGAACTTTTTCCCTAATTTTTTCTATTTTGATGTTAAAGAACTCCATTAATTCATTGCTGTTGTGCAGTGGTGGTGAGCTTTTTTCAGTGTTTTTTTTCTGAGTTAATTTTGCTACGGTATTAAATAAATATTTTTGTTTTTTTCGATCAGTTTGGAAAGATACTTCGATCTCGCAGTACTAAGCAATTTTTTGTAATTCAGAAGGCTTTCCTTCCACTCATTTAGGAACACTACTAATTCCGTCTGATGCCATTTACGCTCTAATTTTCTCATTTTCATTTAGTGTGGCAGGGTGCAGATATCGTTTCTATAACACAATTGAAACGAGAAACGATAATGATCTGAAATTGCTTCAGATTGTGAGCAAGTTTCTATATTTTCAACATTCAAACCAAATGTTAAGATAAGATCGAGAGTGTGTCCTCCGTTATGGGTGTGTCCTACTACATTCTGAGTTACTCCGACTGAATCCAGAACTGATAAAACTGCTTTTCTTAGTGGATCTTCTAAAATATCAAAGTGAATGTTGAAGTCTCCGACAATTGGTGCTTTATCAGTAGAGACGAATAAGGTTTGAGATAAAATCTGCAAATTCACGCAGGTATTCGGAATACGGCCCTGGGGGTCTGTAAATAATAATTAATGGAGGGCTTTTAGTGTTATTGTTGGTTACGTATGATATTAGTGTGCAGAATTTCAAACGAGTTGAACTATTGTGTAGGGGTGTGTGTGTGTGTGTGTGTGTGTGTGTGTGTGACGATTAGAGTATTATCATAGATAACTGCAACACCACCTCCCCGGCCTGCAAGACGAGGCTGATGTATATAACTAAACCCATGCGGACTTGCTTCATTTAACGCTAAATACTCATTTGGTTTAACACGTTTCTGTTAAATAGAACACTTTAAACCCCAGAGCTGTAATTTTTTCATTAACAACAAGCGCTTTAGACAAAAGAGACCGTATATTTAAAAGTCCTAGCTTCAGATCGAAGGTATTTGCTATGTATTCGCTTGGATCTGGTTTTATACTAATCAGACTATTAAAACGGATTTTTCTATGGTTTTTGTATTTTGGTTTAACTTAAGGAACAGATACAGTCTCTATAATATTAGGTTGATCATGTGAGTTACAGCTATGATAGTTTCGATTTGCATAATGCCTTACCAGTCAGATGGAGTGTAGAGCCTTTGATATGTTGTACGACATCACTTTTGCTCCGATTCTGCTGTGGTGCAGGCCGTCACGGCTGAAGAATCTAGGTCGCGCCCAAAAAACATTCCAGTTATTAATTAACAGCAGATTTTCATTTAAAGCATAACGCATACTGAACTTTTCAATCCCACGTTGGAATGTGGGAAGGGGTCCTGATATGATGATCCTGGTCTCGGGAGATGTGCTGCGTACCGTTTCAGCAAGGGTCTTGAAGTTCCTCTTCAGGATCTCCGTCTGTCTCAGGCTGGTGTCATTCACGCCGACGTGGAGGATAGTGGCTCCGATGTTCTTGTTCAGGATCGCAGGTACCTGTGCGACATGCATTAAGAACATGTGCACCAGGAAAACAATGAGTGTGCACCTTACCTGTAGCTGCGGTAGCACGAACATGCCGGACGATGGAATCTCCCATGATCACCATGTCGCGTTCTGTCTCGCGGAGGGCGTCGAACCGGTTGCGAGTGGAGATCTCGAAGACTGGTGGCGAAGGAGGGGGAGAGGTTCTCGACCGGGGCCAGGCCCGGGTCTTCCGCAGCTGCTGAAACCAGGGTCTGTGGTCTGTGGGTGCCGGAATGAGCGTCATCTGAGCAGGCTGTGTCTTCGGGGCATCGAACCTGGACACAAGAAAACACATCGTCGAGGTGCTCAAACTAACATGTGGCGGATTAACCTCCGCCCTGGAAAATTCCAGCGCGGCTATCCATTCTCGCAGCTGCGCCTTCTTATTCTGTAAGTCGCAGATCTGCTTCTCCACAGCCTCCAACTCCAACGAACGCCACTCACTGCTGTCTTCACCGCCTAATGCCTGCGTCGTCATCTTGCTAGCGTGCTAGCGGCAAGTGATTCCTAAAATTTTGGGAAAAGCACTCAAGATATTCTCAGAATTCTATCTGAAATACAAAGAAAAATATTAATACAGACTATTGTAGTGCTATATTAATGTAATGTGTGGTGGACAGAGAAAGCAGAGAAAGCAGGATCCATGTGCAGGAGGGTGGTTTATTGAACTAAACAATAACATGAACCTAACGTGGCATAAACAAAACACTGGTTTGAAACTAACAAACAAAAACAGCTAGCGTGGCTAGCAAAACACAAACCAAGATTAAGATAGCACCTTAACAACACTTGGATAAGCTAGCACGTGAACAGCACTTGGTTTAAGATGGAGCATAAACAGAGCTTACTCATACACACGCACATGTATGCATGCATTCACATACACGTTCCATGTCTCGCCCTGAATAATGGCACACACACACTGTTTTTATACACCCCAACCAGGAAATCCCAACCAGGAAGTCTTTAAAGACAGGAAGTGATGTGGCAGTGAGTTCAAGTTTATTGTTCAGGACATGCGCTCAATCTAGTGGACGGGGGTCGGTACTGCCATTACAATTAACAACGGAACAAATAAAAATCACTGTCTGGTTTGACAGTGACCTTTGATCTACGCTAAGGACTATTTTCATATTTATATGGCCATCTGATCTTTATTTTGGTTTTTAGGTTGCCACCCCACAGTGGTCTCTTGTTAGTTTTTACTTATTATTTTCTTATCATTTCTCACAATATTTGCAAACCTGCTTCATGTCTAGCCATGTCGATCTTGGTTCAGCAGTAAAATAACCTTATAAAGATACACACGCCCATGCATGTTCACAGATCAGGCATAACATTATGACCAACTTCCTAATATGTTCCTAATATTGCAATGGTTCAAGTTCAAGAAGCTTTATTGTCGTCACACCATATATAACTGCTGTAATACACATTGAAATGAAACAACGTTTCTCCAGTACCATGATGCTACAGAGAGTCACATAAGAACATACCACAAACAGAACAACAAAGAGCTACGTTCAACACAAAGTGCAACAAGTGCAGACAGTGCAAAGCAAACGTGTGTGTGTGTGTGTGTGTGTGTGTGTGTGTGTGTGTGTGTGTGGTCGGCCACAATGTTGGTGGTTTTCCGGATGCAGCGTGAGCTGTAAATGTCCGTCATAGAGTGGAGAGAAACCCCGATGATCTTCTCAGCTGTCCTCACTATTCCTTGTAGGGACTTGCAGTCCGATATGGTGCAGTTCCCAAACCAGACAGTGATGCAGCTGCTATCGAAGGTCCCTCTGTAGAACGTGGTCAGGATGGGGGGAGGGAGATGCGATTTCCTCAGCCTACGAAGGAATTAGAGACGCTGCTGGGATTCCTTACTGATGGAGCAGGTATTGTGTGACCAAGTGAGGTTCTCCGACAGATGAACACAGAGGAACTTCGTGCCCTTGATGATCTCCATGAGGGTACCATCCAGGGGAGGGTGCCCACTCTATTCTCTTCAGCAGTCAACAACCATCTCTTTGGTTTTGTCTACGTTCAGAGACACGTTGTTGGCTCCATACCGGGAAGATACCTGTTTCACCCATCTCTACGTATGCTGACTCACTGACTTAGCACGCAGCCTTGCGAGGAGACATTGCCTATTGTGGTGGTGCTAGAGGTGTTATTCCCGATCCCAGACTGAAGTCGTCTAGTCAGGAAAGCCAGGATCCAGTTGCAGAGGGAGGTGTTCAAGCCCAGCGAGCTTCCGGTCAGGTGCTGAGGGATGATTGTGTTGAATGCTGATACGTACGATACGCAAAATGCAGGGGGTCCAGTGAAGGTAGTAGCTTTGTTCTTGATATTCCTCATGACGAGCCTCTCGAAGCATTTCATCATGATGGGTGTAAGTGCGATGGGACGATAGTTATTGAGGCAGGACACCGAAGACTTCTTTGGCACAGGAATGATGGTGGTGGACTTCAGAGAGATGTTGAAGATGTCGGTTGTAGATCCACTAGCTGTTCTGCGCGTTCACTGAGCACTCTGCCAGGAATGTTGTCTGGACCAGCAGACTTCCGTGTGTTAACTTTGCATAAGTTGTCTTTTAATAATCGCCTTTATGCCCTGCCACATGCGCCGTGTGTCTCCGCTGTCATGAAAGTGGCTGTGGATTTTCTGAGCGTGTGCACGCCTCTCTGATGGCTTGGGACAGTTCGCTCTTACTGTTTTTAGGGCAATCTTGTTCACTGCTCTGAAGGCGGAGTCTCTCAACTTTAGCAGTGCAGTGCATACACGGCTGCAGTTATCCACGGCTTCTTGTTGGGACGTGTGGTGATGGTCTTTGAGACGGTCACGTCATCAGTGTAGTTTGCTGATGTAGCTGATCACCGATGCTGTGTACTCCTCCAAGTTAATGGAATGGCTGTTGGTTGCAGCCTCCCTCTTCTACAGCAGAGATGGCTCCAGTTGGCCAGGTTCTCACCTGCTTTAGAACCGGTTTTGAGCATCTAACAAGCAGTCTGTATGCTGGCATTAGCTGGGGGAAGGTGGCCGAGAGAGAAGGTGACTGAAGCAGTGCTCGAGGAAGCGGAAGTGCTGCAAGCGGGCGGGTGTCCGTGCTAGGCTAAAAACAAACCTTAGTCGGCCGGCTCTCCCGTCTATTCTTCTATCTAACGTCTGCTCCCAGCTCCAAATCCTTACTCTTGCCCATTTTTCGTGCTTCTAACATCAGCTTCAAGGACAAAATGTTACGGTTATGTCTAATATATCCCACATGCTAACGGTAACATATCCTGCCCGCTAACCTTAACATATCCCACACGACATCCCACAGTAATTATGAGATAATCAGTGTCAATCACTTAATCTGTCAGTGGTCATAATGTTATGCATGATCGTGTGTACAGATCAACAACATACATAAACACGTGCACGTGCACAAACGCACACTTGAACACGCACACACAAACCCCTTTATTCAGTTGGAAAAAACATTTGGTATTGATCTGCAGATTCTGCTTTAGCCAGCCAAAGCGAGCAGAATTATAATGGCATCTTCCAGATCTCCTTGACAGGGCTTCAGCGTATGTTACCTGATACAGTTTAGAGACTAGAGATAATAATGTCTACACTCTGTATCCAGAGGTTCGCTGTTTAACTTGAGTTACACTTAATATTCAGATGGTCCCCTGTATATCGGTGTACGTCAGTCCATTCATGTTTAAGTACCGTATTTTCCGCACTATAAGGCGCACCTATAATCCGGTGTGCCTTATGTGTGCACTGAGTTCCGAAATCTGTAAAAATGTTGTTGTATGAATTTGGTAAGCGCTCTGCTTGATTGACTATCGGACCATTTCCCGCTGACACTGGGACGTAATACGTACACTATACGTACGCTGGCAGCGATAATACAATCAGAGAACATTACGTAATACGTACAGTACGTACGCTTACCTCCGCCACACCTCCGGTAGGTATACAACCGGTATGCTGCAAAACATTTGTTTGTCTAAGGACCCCTGAAAATGGCACCAGTGAAGAGACATGCTTACGAGGCACAATTCAGGCTATCAGTTACGCGGTTGTAAATGGGAATAGAGCAGCTGTGAAAGAATTCAACATCAATTAATCTATGGTAATAATATGTTAAATATGGCTTGATATGTTAAATATATAAATATGGCTCGATATGGTTCAATAGTAAAATAAATTTCAATTAAACTCACTGTTTTGCTTCCGTTACCTTTTTTTTTGTAGACCGTATGTATTAGCATGAGCCTTATAATACGGTGCGCCTTATGTATGGGTTAAGTACAGAAATCGACCCCGTAATTGAGACTGCGCCTTATAATACGGTGTGCCTTATGGTGCGGAAAATACGGTACATTTTTTAGTTGAATGAGCATTAGTGTCTTTCCTTCAAGTTTTACCCTCATAGGAACACAGTGATCAATTCTGACTTTGTGGATGTCTGGTATTTTGTGTTCACGGTGGAACAGGAGTGTGGCCGGAGGGTTCAGATGGAACAGATATCAATGCTCTAGTCAGATCTCACAACAGGAAAGTCATAGCTTTGGCTGATGATTTCTGCAAAGTCCATCTGTTCCAGTATCCCTGCTCCAGACCTAAGGTCAGTGCCATCACAGTTACTACAGCAGATATGAGTCTCGCCATAAAATTGCTTTACCTATCTATGTTCCCAAACTAGGCAGTTCTGTTGTAGAAAATATTTGGATGACAGGTTATGTCTACTTTATGACAACCATATGTCACTAAACTCAGCAATTTTTCTCACTTAGCTTTAAATATCTTTAATATGGTAATTCCCCGTTCTCAATAAGATCTTAAGAAATCATATAAAGACACCTATTATATGTTAATAAATAATTATTTTTTTATTATTGCCTCTCACCTTTTCTTCCTATTTAAAATAGAAAGATACATCCACTTCAATGTATCAGAAACCAATACCATATTTTATTTCTTTATCATGCATATGAAGTGAAAATGTATCCGAATATTTAAATTCCACACATTTTTTAAATTAAGTAAAATTGTAATACTTTATTCTAACCTGGAAGGGTGAGGAATATACCATGACGTAATGTGATCCAACCAATGATTTTTTTTTTATTATTTTTTAGTGACAGCAAGTTTATCTAACACCACAGCGATTGACTAAATGAGTTTATACATTAAACATGTTGAAATTAATTGAAAATAAGTTAGGTCGCGGAGTGGCGCAGCGGTAGCATGCTCGCGCCGACATATACTCAGCACATTTGCGCTGTGGGCGACGCGGGTTCGAATCCGGCCTGAGGTCATTTCCCGATCCCTTCCCCAATCTCTCTCCCACTTCGTTTCATGCTGGCCTATTGATTAAAGGCATAAAAAGCCCAAAAATAAATCTTTTTAAAAAAAAAAAAGAAAAGAAGTTAGATCATGTTTTTACTTCCCTTAGAGCAGCTAGACGGTCAATTTCGTGTTATGCTCTATTCTTCTGTTCCAATAAAAAAGTACAGTTAATAAGCATCTAGAAAGCATGATGTCTTTTACCTTAAACCTATTGTATGTTATTTCTTGCAAAATAACATGGTTTTCATCTGCTTATTATTTAACTACTGGGGAGTATTAAGGTGATAATATTGGCTGTAGAGACGATAAACTGCAGCAACTGACTGCCAGCGTTATAAATGAGTATATGGTTAAACTGAGAACCTATGAGTAAAGCATAACCATCCTGCATAAATTAGTGAGACACAGACTTGCAATGTGCTCACATTGCCATTTGTCTTAAAAGGATAGCTGCTAAGAAGGGCATTTTTAAACAGGTACTAACTTTTTTTTTTTTTTTTTTTAGAAAGTTTACGTTTAGTAGAATAATGATACTGCACAAAATACACACTCTTTATCCACTATAAGCATCGCATGCATGGCAGTATGAATTCCTAATTTTTAGTATTTAGTGTTTAAATATTGTTTTGGTTAACTGGTCCACTGGGAGCTCATGTTTTTGCATAATAGAGATAGATTTCTATATATTGACTACTATTCTGTGTAATCTCTAATAATCTCAGCAGTTTCAGAAATACTTAGACCAGCTCCTCTTATTGTTGATTGTATTACTGCATGAATGATTCAACAGTGAACTTATTTCAACTTCTTTTATCGCAGGCCCCAAGTCATAAGTACAGTGCCCACAGCAGTCATGTGACCAACGTTAGCTTTATGCACAATGACAGACACTTGGTTTCGACAGGCGGCAAGGACACCAGCATCATGCAGTGGCGCTGCCTGGGCATGAGCAATCTCCTGCAAACCCCAAGCACACTAGTTCAGGCCCTAGTAACACCTGTTCCCACCTCTCTGCCTATCACCAGACTGGAACCGGATGCCAATACACCATCCCCAACCCCCACTGAGCAGCTGGATGCTACCCCTAACGGACAGCAAGAGGACCTTGAAGCTCCACCACCCCAAGATGAACCAACACCCACTTCTGATAGCACCATGAGCCCAAAGGACAGTCTGGAGCCAAGCGATGACACAGCCACGCCCAGTGATGAGGGCACACCCTTCACACCACCCTCTTAAAACTGGTGGCCAAAGTGATTAGCCCTCATCTCTGTTCGGGTGCTCCAGACACCGGCATCAGGCTTGAGGTGAAGGTTGTAGCTCTAGCACAGGCGCTCCTTAAAGTTTTATTCTTTTCAGGTTCTTTCTTTGTTTCTTTCAGTAAGTGTTTTGTATGTCGTGAATTAGAGAGGGAGAACAATGGGCAAACATGAATGAAGTATCGCCGTTGTGTTGCCAAGGAGGTGTAGTGCACAGATTAAAGCTGTAGGACATACAGACATGGACAATAGCAAACCCAGATATACCGATACACACAAACACTAAATCAAGCATGAGGATTACTCCAACACACACCCATACACATGGGGGCACATACCAACAACAACAAAACAACAACATAGTTATCACAAAGATTTAGTAGATCATCGAATGAACGTTAACAGAGTAAAATATTTTCCAGTATAAATGCAAATATTAGTAAAATTAAATATAGGCTAATATTAAGACTTTTAAACTAACCATTTACTCTGTAATGTGAATAATGAGGAGATTCAAAATCTTTTTCTTTTCTTTTTTGTTGTTGTTTTCGTTGTGAAATACCTGCATAGCATCTTTACCTGAGCCAAGAATATTTAGAAAATGCCAGGCAGGTAACACTGACTCAATGAAAGGACTTACACTCCCTCACTGAGCTAATTGGCTTCTTCTATGCTAGCTGGCATCATTGTGGACAAATTTCAATCATGGCATGAAGCTAATATACAAAATGATCATGATCAACTAGGTATATTATTAATCAGTCCATCATACACAGATACCTAGTTTTTTCTGAGGCTGCAGCTTGTTTGATGTCATTTTCTTTTGGAAAGGTTCTTGTATGCCTTTTAAAGCTCTGGCCAACAGAGCGCATACAGATCAGATCAACAGGCTGTCTGAAAGGGTTCAGGATGGATCGCCTCCCAAAAACATCCTTCAACAGACTTAATTTAATGACTGAACTCGAAACACTGTTCTTTCTGCTCGAGTTGCTTTCGATCTATTTTTAGACTGTCTTCCTTCTTTTTTTTTTTTATTTTGAAAGTGGATTAAATGAGTCTTAAATGTGTATGATTATGTATGAGGTCATGTGCTCAAAAATGAAATAACTTTTTTTTTTTTTTTATCTTTCATTCCACAAGAGTTTTAATGCACCAACTTTTCCTCCCTCCCACAGGAATACAGGATCAATCTTTAGGCCCCTTCCTAGTCAGATAAGGAGGTTAGAGAGCTGTCCTTGTGCTCTAAGTTCCTCGGAGTGATTTTCAACACTTATGACAACGATACTCTGCAGACTACGCAAACTGCTATAGAGTTTTAACTACAGACTGTTTTCAATTCTGCTCAATTTTATAACAGTGTTTCTTGTTAACCCAATTTGTACTCTTAATATCTGTTCTCTCCTTTCTTACTCTAATAACCTCCTGCTTTCAGTTATAACCTCTTACTATTATAACCTCCTCATAACTCTTAAGCTACTACATATTGCAACTTCATTCTATTTCTTATAATATCCTCCTCACGCTTCATTATTTCTGCTCACTGTTAAAACCCCCTGCCCACTTCTACTTTGCTCTAACGTCCGTATAATCTCTTCCTGTCTGCTGCTTAGGTGAAATAGCTAGCATGCACTCCTAAGAAAGGAAGTTGTTAAGTGAATGTTGAAAGCATTCAAATGCAGGCCTGAGCTTTTCCATCAATACAATACAGGTTCTAAACTTCAAACACACTGGTCGCAGACGTGTTGCTGGCGACATCTTCTGTACACTTCCAACATATTGCAAGGGATTCAACGGGACAGATGAACGTGCTAGTTTTGATTATTAGGGATTAGTATGTCTAAAACCTGACGTCTGGTTGTAATGCATGAGATTTCTTTAAAAAAAAAAACAACAACTAATAAGAATGATGAAGGTACTTGGAATATTAATGAGTCATGGGGTTTTCTAAAGATTAGTGTGTGAATGCAATTTTTTATTTTTATTTATTTTTATTTTTTTGTGGAAGCATTCAGTGTCCATATTTCTGAATGTATTTGATACTGGTCTAGTTCTAGGTTATGTGCATGGTCCTGAAAGCTGGTTTATGCATTAGACATGTTTTGTAGATGGAATGTAAAGATGATTTTGCTACCAAGTGGTGTAGTGCTGATATAACATGCCACTCTCTTCAGCTGGTCTGCAGTTTTCATAACCTTTTGATTTCTAGGTTTTCTTGGTTTCCGTTTGGATTTCCCTCTTTTTTTTACAATGATTTTTGAGAATGCATCAGTCGGTTTTCTATAGATAGATTTGAACCTGCTTTCACTGTATTACTTAGCTTTAGTGCAAAATAGCACTGCTCATTTGCTAAGGGTCGGACCTGGTCAAACTTCCTCTCCTACTTCTGCCTCTGTCGTTGTATCCCCTCCTTAAAATGACAGTGAATTTACACACAACACACACACACACAGCATGCTCTTGGTCTTTGCGACTGGCATGAGTTTCAGGCTAAAATCAGGGATTTCACAGGCTGCCATTTCCAGATACCATAATTTGTACTTTCACATGTGGATACTATGTGTATATAATAGTTCCTCAGTATGTATATAGCTCAGTGGGAATGCATCCTGTACAATAACTCAATTGCTGACGCTGCAGAAGCACGCTGGGTACCTAGCTGATCATGCACCTGCAGTTAGAAAGCAGCCAAGATGTAAAAGGTCATGTTCTTCTCTGACGTTTCAATTTCATTTGGATCCAGTTTGCCTCTAGTACCCATACCTGTGAAACTTGTTTTTTCTCATACAGCCAGTGAAGGTGACCTTCACAACCCTGGTCACCTGACAACTGGGGTTCATTGGAAATGTTTTCTGAATGTCATGAGAGGCCTTGCTATTTGTCTTTAGGTGAGTGTGGAACGTGGTAGTGATAAATATATAGTATTTTTTGGTGTTTTAATCTTTTTTTGCAGACAGTATGATATCCTGAAGTACTTTCTTATATCCTTGAAATGGCACTGTGGAAACAATAACTTTTTATGGGCAAGGCAGATCAATGTTGGACATTCAGTAATCAGACTGATTAGTTTTTTTAAATGGTCTGTATACCTGAAGTGTTTCTCCAGATGTTTTACAGCGTGTGAAATGGCTTTGTGTTCATAATAAAAACAGGGAAGGAAGAAGGAAAGAGTCAGACAATGAAAACTGGCATGGAACATTATAAATAAATAAATAACCTCTTCTGGAAAGCTCTGAATTTTACACTAGTGGCTCTTTCAACACTAGGAACCCTGGATTTACATTCACATACTGGTTTCCCAATTTCTAGTTTGCACAATCAGATTCACAATGGTGAAAGGTTTCCGTATAAAAAGCTTTGCGAGAAATGTGATGAAGTTGTTTGCAGCAGTGCTACTAAAAATGTTTATAAATATGAACCTCTTATTTTTCTTTTGTTTTTTTGTAAGTGTTTGAGCCAATATCTTTCATGCATTCCTGTCAATGGGAAGAAAAATACTAAATATTTTTAAAAATTAAACATTCATTTGAAAATGATATGGATGTGTCTCTTCTTATAATAATATTATTAATAATCTGTAATGATAATAATTTGTAATAATTACAAATAATCTTCTGTGTATCTTCTTGTAAAATAAAGAAAGCCCTTAATAGTGCGTCATCTCTCTAAAAAGTGAATAATTTATTACATTTATTTATTTAAAAAGTAAACTGAAAAGTTATATTTAGATCAGTAAAAAGTGCATTTCTTTCTACGCCACAAGGGGGCACCATGGGACTAATTAATTATTAAGGCCAATGATGGTATTGGAAATCATTCTCAGAGATGCCACACAGATGACATGAAGCCGAGCTCAAGATAAAAACGGGTTGTGTAGCTGTAAGGGAGTTGTAATGTATTTATCGGCCTTTTCCCAATATTTGTCACCACGTTAAAAGCACACAATTGTTTAGAATGTCTACTACAAGCTTAAACTTTTTTTTTTTTTTTTGTTACACTTCAGTATCACATACTGTGTGTCCATGCCCATTCTATTCTTCACACTTCAGGAAATTATACAAACTCTTATAATGAATAGTAAATTATACAAATGAAAATAAATAAATGAGTATGCATTAAAATGTTATTTTCAATATTCTATTACAAGTAAACTAACGTACAGTTAAATTGAATATAAAAATTGTAATGTAATTATAACAAAATTAAATATAAATGAAGTACCATAAAGTGTGTTAGTATATGACACACAGAATTTAATCATTCTCATTCAAAAATTAATAAAATCAACTAAAGTGCCAACCATAAATAATAAATGGCTAATTTTGTTCTATAAATTAAAAAAACAATTTTTTTTTAAATTGCTCTCTTTTTGCTCCACAAGAGGTCCTCTTGGGACTGCTGGACTGGATAGTATTTTCCCCAATTCATAATATTGGAAATCATGCACGTAACGCCATACAGAGGGTAGTAAGTCTAACTCAGGATAGAAGCAGGAGTCTTGGAGCTGTGAGGCAGTCTTGAGGTACATTTCCATGCTGTGCTGTTTTGCCATGGATCAGCAGTTGTAATATTTGGACATTTTGATTGTTATGTGGCTATGATTTGCTTAAACTGCTGGTTTCAAGCTTTCAAGCATACGTTATATGGGATGTGGTGGCTCAATGGTAAGGCTCTGGGTCAGTGTTCAGAGGGTTTGGGTTCTTGCCTCACACCAGGCAAGCTACCATCATTTGGTCCTTGAGCAAGGCCCTTAACCCCAGTTGCTCCAGGGCGACGTCCGTTGAAGGTTGACCCAAGCTCAATAATAAGCTGGGATATGTGAAAACACTACATTTTGTTGTATTGTACTTGTCCATGTGTAATGACAATAAAGTTGAATCTAATCTAATGTGAATTTTTTTAACCTTTAACTCTAATTGTCTGTAAAAGTTTTGAAAATGGAACTCAACTTTAGAATTTTTTTTAATTATCTGACTAATAAGTTGAGTTGACTTACTTTTCAAAGGCAGCAGGTAGACTTCAATGTCTAAGGCTAAAACATTGAGAGGTCTTGCAGCGTGCACTATATAGGTAAGAACCGGGACAAAAGTAACAGACCGATTTTCTCAGAGCCCTGGCTACATTTGCATTCCAAACTGTAAAAGCATTTTTAGCATGCAACCTTTGGCAGCGCTGCTAAATATCACATGATTTCGTCATTGTTTCCCGCGGTCAGGTCCAGATAGCTGTTTTCTACTGCGATAAGTAAATTTCTGAAGCAGCACTTCCTAATGACACAGTCATAGTAATGACGAATCTACATGTTTACATTTAGTGCTATAACACAACACATCCATTCTTTGTCAGAGTTTTTTAGTTTAAACGTAAATCGGGGTAAACGTACATGACAGGAGTTAGTGTTGGGACAAAATTAACACTTGCTAATTTTGTCCCTCTAATGACAATGTATTTATTTTTTCTTGCTGCTTGGATGTGTTATAAAAGGGATTGATGGTTCAAAAAAAATTCAGTATTCCTAAGCAATTCTGGTTTGTACTGTCTGGTTGCTTTTGAAGCATTTCATAAAACTGAAATTTAAGATGAAAATGCTATTTTTAATTTTTGCAAAGCTAAAGGACAGATGCTTGTAGTTGCATCAAGAAAGGCAGGGTGAGAGACATTTTTCGTTCTGCTGGTTGAAAGTCTCTTCACATCTTGATAGCACTCAAAGTTAAGTGGTCTAAATGTATTCAAATGTTCAGGGTATTTTCAAGAAGAAAATGAGAAACAAGAGACCAAAAATGCAGATTTTGCAAAGTCCACTGTCAAAGAAACCTGGGCTTCCAGACCACCTCAGCAGTGCCACAGACCGATCGTCTCCATGCCACGCTGAATTGAGGAAGGAATTAAAGCAAAAGGAGCCCATACCACCAGGGTGAAGGTGGCGGCTCAGCGGTATAAGGCTCTGGATCAGTGATCAGAGGGTCAGGGGTTCAAGCCCCACACCAGGCAAGCCACCATCATTGGGTCCTTGAGCAAGGCCCTTACCCACACCTGCCCCAGGGGCACCATTCATTCTGGCTGACCCTGCACTCTGACCCCAGCATACAAATTTGTATGCAGAACCAAAGAATTTCACTGTATGTTGTACTGTATGATGTGCATGTGACCAATAAACTTTACTTAACTTTAAGTATTAGTACATATACAATAAATGAACATACTTTCCAAAGGCCAACAATTGACTACAAATGTTTTTTTATTGGTCTTGTTAATTTTATTAAATTAATAAACTAATTAGTTGAGCGTGAATTTACTTTTCTGAAATCGCCTACCCTAACTCTAACAAGGTCATAATCAGGTGCATTTAATAAAAGCAAGAGTAACACTAAAAATGTAGCTTGTATTGTTGTGTTACTTTTGGCCTACATGTGTTTTATTTTAGTTGGACTAATTTATTTTAGTTCCTTAGTTGTCAGTATAAGCATCAAAATTAAAACAAATAAACATTTGAAATATATCAGTCTGTGTGTAATGAATGAATATAATATACAAGTTTCAC
>JAOUQX010000033.1:5746510-5756573 GCA_028566295.1 Liobagrus marginatus
TATATATATTCAAATATTTATGCAATATTTGCTTAAGGATTATAGACTTATTCAAAGTTTTAGACTGTACTAACACACACACACACACACACACACACACACACACTCTTATCACAACATGTCTTGTTCCCATTGGCCCTCATCTTTATGCTGTTTTTCCTGCCATTGTTTTTTGCCACAAAAAGAGAAAGAATCACGTAGATACATCGTCATTCTGAGTCGAATCATTCAGCCCGCTATATATGGTACAAGACGTCAGTGTACTTGAAGACAAATCATTGCCCTACTGGATAGGAGAAAGACGAGCAAATGTAATTATGTCGCAGCTTACCAGTACTCAGGCAATACTCTTGTCATTATGGTTACACTGATGTTTACGTGGATACCACGCACAGGGTACACATTGACCCAGGATGACCTCCCGATTTCAACTGAGAGTCACTATCATGGTAATCATCAGATGTCTCCTTCAAGCAATGTGCCAGTTGAAAATTTGAACCCAGCTGGATCTTTAGGTAATGTGATGATCGGCTAGCGGAGTTGCGGCAGTAACGATGCCTAGACGCATATGCAGAATACATGGCTTCTTTATTGAAAGCTCTTTAACACAAATACTCTATAACACTAAGCACGAACCAACACGCAATGACATGAAGCACAAAGACACTGACAATGTCACATACGGAGGGAAAAGAGTGAGGGGTATTTATACTCTGTGTGGTGATGAGGAGAGTGTTTGCAGGTGTGTGGGAGTAGAGAGAACAGGTGGGAAGTGCACACACATACAAACACATAGTCCACGCCTGTTTTGAACGGTTTCTCGATGCTGCCATCTAGCGACCAACCGGATATACTCCATGTGTATACATACACATACTCATGTACTCGTGTATACACATATACATACTTCTCCCAGCGCGCATTCCAGGTGTGCCAAAAGCTGCCATCGGTCGCCTTTGGCGAACCATGGGGGAGGCCCGGGAGATTCTGGTAGAACCCCAGTCTTCCGGGTTGAAGCCGTTGGCCGCTGGAGGTGGAGCGAGGCCATGGAGACCATGGAGGCGCCAGTGAGGCCAAAGGCGAGAGTGATGGTAACGGCAAGGCCCGAGAGGGGAGCGACGGAGCCAACGAGCTAGGCGTCGTCACTTGGTGTGCATATGAGGCAAGCAGGGGGAGCGAGGAAGCTGGTGAGGCCAGAGGGGGGGGGCGAGGCATGAGCGACATCCGTAGCCGAGGTGGTTGACCAAGTGATGTCCTTCACCAAAGAGGCAGACCTAGAGTCATCCTCAGGTGAGCTGAGGGACGGAGCGACATCCTCGGCCGGGTCTGGGAACGGAGCGACATCCGACGCCAAGCGGCGGCCACAGCATATACAACCATGGCCTTGTGTGGGATGGTGGGATCAGGGTCTCCCTTCTTACTGATCTCGGGCCTATCAACCGATTCGCGGCCGGTACTAAGCTTGGGCATCTGGATTGAGCCGATACAGGGTCTGGGAGCTAATTCGGAGCCGAGACTAGGCTCTGGAAGAGGGTCCGGGCTGAAACTAAAGGCTTTATTATTTATGGGGCTGAAACTAGGCTCTTGAGCAGGTTCTGGCCCGGGACTGGGAAACTGTACAACTACGGGGCCGATACGGGGCTCAGGAGGCAGTTCGGGGCTGTAACTCGATGCTGGAGGGGGTTCGGGGCCGAAACTTGAGGCTCTAGTGTTAGGGGCCAAAGAGGGACTTGGGAGCAGGATCGGAGATGATACTGTGCTTGTGAGCAGATTTGGGGCTGGGACTGGACACCAGTGCAACTATGTGGCCGATACCAGGTTCAGGAGGGAGTGCGGGCCCAATCAATGGCTCAGGAGGGACTTTGGGGCCATGACTAGAGGCTTAAAGTTAAAGTTCAAAGTCTTTAGTATTTATGGGGCCAGAACTAGACTCTGGATGCAGTTCGAGGCTGAAACTGAGGTCTTGTGTGTCCACGGGGCTAACGTATGACTCTGTGGCAGGATCGGGGCCACAACTGGGCTCATGAGCAGGTTCGGGGCCGATACTGGTTACTGACGCGAGTTCGGGACCGATACAGGGCTCAGGGCTACAGGGCTCAGTCCTTCTTTGGTACACCGGCGAAAGGTGCCAGCATGCCAGACGCTCTGGTGCTTCCTCCTCTGTCATCTGGCTGGAAGCATTTAGTGGCGCCGACTCACCAGCAGGCTGACGTTCGTCTGGCAGACGATTCGTGGGAGTAGCTGGTTCAGCGTGCTGGAGGGGGCGTGGCTCGTGATCTTCGGTCCACCGAGTGTAGCGGCGTCGAGGCTGGATCGCAGGAGCAGGGAGGTAATCCTCTTCTTCGGATGAATCCGATGATACAGGCTCAAACGGGATGCAAAAGTTTTCCCAGTCCGTCACGCGCTGAGCTCCGTGGTACGCGCGTGTAGCTGGGGAGAAATAAGGCGCGAGCTCATTTTCTTTGCCGCGTCCGTAGCGCTCTGAATGCGAGCTGATGTTCCAGTCATTGAGATTGTAAACTGGCTCGCTCCCCAGCAAATCGTCCTCGGAAAGGTACCAGTTTAAACCTTCCCCGTAGAACCCAGCAGACGGTGCGGCGTGCTGGCGTGGTGTGCGTGCACACCCCCCTCGTTGTTTACGCCGACGCTGACTCACACAGATAGCGCGCTCTTCCTCCTCCGCCGACTCAGTGAGGATGAAGATCTTCTCGCACTCTGGATCACATGGAGGGTCTACCCAGAGTGGTTCATTTGCTTCCTGTTTCCTGTTTCTTTTTCCGCTGTGCCTGTAAAAGTGAATCATTCTTTGATGAGCTGGAGCCGAAGGACTTTATGAAATTGTGAAATCATAGGCATGGTCCATCTCAAATAGGCTGGGTGTAGCTGAGGTGTCCCAGCAGAACAATCCACCTCTTTACGGGTGTGTCATTCTGTGATGATCGGCTAGCGGAGTTGCGGCAGTAACAATGCCCAGATTCATATGCAGAATACATGGCTTCTTTTTTAAAAGCTTTTTAACACAAATACTCTAACACTACGCACGAACCAACAAGCAGTGCCGTGAAGCACGAAGACACTGACAATGACACACACAGAGGGAAAAGAGTGAGGGGTATTTATACTCTGTGTGGTGATGAGGAGAGTGTTTGCAGGTCTGTGGCATCAGTAGAGAGAACAGGTGGGAAGTGCACACATATACAAACACATAGTCCACGCCTGCTTTGAATGGTTTCTCGATGCCGCCATCTAGCGGCCAACCGGATATAGTCCGTGGGCGTGACAGGTAACATGAGAACGTTGTTTTTCGTTGTGTCTCGACTTTATTATTCATAAGAGCTACTTACTAATACTGGACAAATGTTCTCACTATACAGTTGTCAATGATGTTTATGCTGTGAACAAGCCTATCTGCATATACTTAAAATGTTATTTATTTTGCAATACTCATTCATTCATTAATTCATTGTCTAGCGCTTATCCTGTTCAGGGTCGTGGGGGCACTAGATCCTATCCCAGCCAACTTAGGGTGTGGGGTACACCTTGGACAATCGCCAATTAATTGCAGGGCTAACACTTAGAGACATTTGTAGTAACTACTAGTAGTAACTAGTCAAATTTAGTTTTATTTCTTAATGGTTATTTTTAGGAAATATTATTTTATAGTATCTTTATCCTTTCTTTTTTCTTTGTTAATTGGATTTTTTCAGGTGACAATGCATTTGCTACAAATACATATGGTCTATAAAGGTTTAAATTTGAATGTCTTTCTTTAATGCTTCTGAAACCCTTCCTCAATTGAGGTAAAAAAAATATATACTGTATTTTCTTCAGGGAAGGAAGAAATACAGAAGAATTGCTTAATTGTCAACAAGTAGAAGCATAGATACTGTTTCAAAATTTTAATGGAGGTAAACAAGAAGGTTTTACTCAAGTAACTTACAAAGGTACATTTACAGTATGTAAAGTAAATATATTAAGTAAATATAGCTAGCAAACATTTGCAAATTAGCGACAAGGTGTTTTTTCAAATTAAATGGACTTCAGACCTTCAGGGAATGCTAGTTCAAGAATAGTTAAGAATAAACATTTGACTAAGTTACAGTCCTGTCCAGTAGGTTATCTACCGTCAGCTGCCCACATTTACATTACATTTATGGTATTTGACAGATGCTTTTATCCAGATTGGTCGGGAATACTGTAACACCACCCCCGGCCTGTAGATAGAGTGCTTTCCCTGAACAATGGACTCAAACTGACTGTCACATCACTTCCTGTCTATTTCACTTCCTGTCTGTTCACTTCCTGTTTGTTATCTACTTAAACCATGTATTAGCCATTGTTCAGGGAAAATCATTGTGTTTGTATCATTTGTACTGTTTGTATGTTTGCAGTGTTCGTGCTGTTGGTTGGAGTGCCTGTAAACCAGCATATCTGCCTGTTTGTCTGTAAGCCAGTTTACCTGTTTTTGCCTGTTTTAAGGACTACCTGTTTTGCCTGTATTACGGACTGCCTGTTCCTGTGTCTCTGCCACGGCTAAGTAATTCCTGAGTTCGTTTCATGTTTGCTAGTATGTTTCTGTTTATAGTTTGTATTTATGTTAATAGCCTTAGCCGTTAGCCCATTTGTGTTTTTGTTCACTTCAAACCCTTCCTGCCTGCACAATAAAAAGACTCTTGCATTTGGATCGTACACTCTCTCTGACTCCAGCACGTTACCACCTGTGTGTGTGTAATTCCCACCTCTTCTCTGCCCTGATCACACACACCTGCAAGCACTCACCTCATCACCACACAGAGTATGAATACCCTTCACTCTTCCCCCATGGAAGAGAAGGTGATGGTGGCTCAATGGTAAGGCTCTGGCTCAGTGATCAGAGGGTCTGGGTTAAAGACTCACTCCAGGCAAGCTACCATCATTGGGTCTTTGAGCAAGGCCTTTAACCTCACTTGCTCCAGGGGCGCCGTTCGTTCTGGCTGACCCCAGTATTCAAATTCGTATGCTGGGATATGCGGAATAAAACATTTCACTGCATGTATGTGTACGTGATAAATAAGATTTGAATTTGAATCCTCTGAGTGTGTCATTGTCAGTGTTTGTGCTTCACTGCACGCTTGTTGGTTTGCGTATAGTGTTTAGAGGGGTTGTGGGCGAAAGTTCTTTAAATAAAGAAGCCATGTTTTCTGCAATTGCGTCTCGGCATCGTTACTGCCGCAACTCCGCTAGCCTACCATCACTATAGGGTGTTCAGCATGACTCATCAAATGGTTACAAAGTTCACTAAGCACACTTTAGCTTTTATTATGGTAGTCTAATCCTTAGCAATTATAGTTATAGGAAAAAGATCCTTTATGGAAAAAATCATTAATGACATCAGTTTTGGCTGAATGAAGCAATTCTTTCAAAATAACTGACCACTTCCAAGATTAAAGGTCTTTATCGGCAGGTCAAAGGCTTAGGTTCCAAGCACTTCTAAGCTTTAGCTCTGGAGACGAGTGTATCTGTAAAGCACCATGGCGGCCTCTCAAGAATATAGGTCAAGTCTGAGGCAATTTTGATCCTCCTGAGAGTTACCTGTTTGTACAGCCTAGCCATTATCAGGGCTCTACCTTGCATAGGATGCAAATGGAGGACATTCAATCGTCAAAAAGAAAGAATGAAAGAGGAGATAATGGAAGAGAAAAAGGGACTGAAAGTTGTAGTTTGGATACAGTTCCCAGGTAATTTTAATTTTGTTCAATTCAGTTCAGTTGACTGTCTTGCCAGCTTAGTCTTGGTCTGATTTAAGGCAAATGGGAGATTCTCCATGACGCCACAATCCACATGCATTAACAAAAGCGCATCGGGCCCAGTTAGAAAAGTTTTGTTTAAGGATGTAAGGCAGAGCTGGGTGAAGAAATGCTACATAAAAGCTTATTTTGTTTCCACTGAGGAACAGATGGCGATCTGGTATGCCTATTCATTCTCTGCCAGCTAGCTATGGACTGGGTCAGTGGCAGGCAGGCAGGCAGGCAGGCAGGCAGTAGATCACTGCAAACAGTAATTCAATTGATGGAAAATGGGCTTAAGGGAACAGTTAACTTGAGAATTGGTACACCATTTCCTTTTTGAGAAATTATCCTGTTCTTCTACATATGTTGAAGAATGTATGTGATCAAGTTCCCAATGTGCTTTTCAGACTATAGCAAAGGCCATTAGTGCTGTTACATGGCCAGTGGACATGACTTTTGTGTGAAACATTATCAATCACATGTTCACATATTCACACCTGTGTGTGTGTGTGTGTGTGTGTGTGTGTGTGTGTGTGTGTGTGAGACATTCAAAGGTAAAGCACAGGAAGAGTGAGCTTAAAATAAAAAAAAAAAGGTTAGTGAGGGAATGTGATAGCCTTTCATTGCACCTGCTCATGTCATTTCAAGTAGAGGAAAGGGGCTTTTAGTGATCTCCATCGCTCCCCTATTGTTCCCACAGGCATGGAACATTGAGTGGGAACAATGAACAATGTTTGTGTTTACATTTCTTGAGACGTGTCTGTGATGAAGGGAGGAATTAAGGGAGTAGGCGTCTTTGTGCTTTCTAAAACTATTAATCATTGCCAGAGCACATTGTAAAGTACTTCTGGTTTCTGGTCTGCAGTACGGTTTTTGGGGGACTTCAACCGAGTGATACATACATTCGTCCCAACCTATGCACAATCTTTAGAGTAACATTAGTCAGAGCAGGAGCATAGGAATGTAAGTCAGATGTGGGCTGATCGTTGTGAGGTAGCAGTAAACTAGTGCTGGCTCTATCTCTCTCTCCCTATCTCACAGGGCACAAAGCAGCCTGAAGCCCATTCATTTTTTTAAAAGCAAAAAAAAAACACCTTTGTCTTTGATGAGGTATGCTCCCATCTATATATGATCGATGGATTTTTTCCTTAGCATACAGATGTAGAAAATGGTCTTATGGTAATCAATCAATCAATTAATTAATTCATTCATTCATTCATTCATTCGTTGTCTAGTGCTTCTTCTGCTCAGGGTCACGGGGGCACTGGAGTCTATCCCAGATACCTTAGGACGTGAGTACCCCTGGACAATCACCAGATAATCACAGGGCTAACACAGAAACAGACAACCATTCACATTCACTGCTATGGACAATTTAGAGTAGCCAATTCACCTATGCCCAATCGTGTGCTTGAAGATGGGAGAAAACCAGAGTACGCTGGGAAAACTTAGACTCAGCCACTGACACTTTTCTATCCTCTCTCGCCTCAACCATGAATAATTTTTGTCCCCCTCTGTCTACCAAATCTAGGAAGACTTCGTGCCCTGCTCATTGGCTGTTGGACGTGTTGTGCAGCTGTAGAAGAGAACTGAAAACAGCAGAAAAATGTGGAGGAAAGTGCATCTGGACGCTAATCTTGTCTCAAACCACGCTCTCTTGTCTCAGTTCTCGTTGGACATGCCTTCTGCCAAGACTACCTTCTACAAGGAAAAGCAACCTTGGGGTAATCATGGACAATCAGCTGTCCTTTTCTAAACATGTTACTAATCTAACATGGTCCTGTCGGTTTATCCTTTACAGCATCAGAAGGATTCGCCTGTCTTTCTCAACACAGGCTGCTCAGTTACTTGTGCAGTCTCTTGCCATTTCCAGACTACATTACTGCAATTTGCTCCAGGTCTACCTCTGAGTGCCACATGTCCTCTACAGATGATCCAGAATGCAGCTACACAACTTGTTTTCAACCTCCCAAAGTTCTCTCACACCACCCCATTACTGCGCTCCCTTCATTTGCTTCCAGTAGCTGCACGCATCAGATTTAAAACATTGATGGTTGCCTACGAAGCCAAAAGTAGAACAGCGCCCTCTAACATTAAGGATCTCATCACACCACGCACTGCACCACGCTCCCTCAGAGCAACAAGCACTGCACAGCTGGTCCCACCCTCCCTCAGGACACGTGGTAAGTATGCCTCACTGCTTTCTTTGTACAAACACGGTAGCTAAATTAATAGCCCTGCAAAACATCAAACAAACCAATTCTAATATATTTGTACTCATTTTAAACTCAGAAATAGTTATGATCTGTAAGCAGATAGTATTTTTTTCTAGAGCATTTTGCTCTAAACGGCACAAGAAGTCTAAAGAAAAACGTTAAAGCCATGTTTAAAATTGTGAAAAATTAAACTTAAAAATCTAAAACTCAGTCGTTTTTATTAAATATACATATTTTTCATATTAATATTAATAAAAGGAAATATTAGATAATGATACTATATTACAGTATATAAAAATATCTTTTCTCTTGGATAAAATGGCAATTTTGTAGTGAATTCGCACAGGGTTCAAATATAATTAAAAAAAACTCAACGCATAGGAAGGTTATATGTATGCCATGCTCCGATGTCTAGACTGACATATTTAGCAGGCTCTAATTTTGTCATGTGGTCCTTTATTTCAAGGATTGGTCATATAAAAATTCCCTCTTTGGCACTTTCAGGCGTAACTATAGGTTTAGAAACGCAGCGTTAAACTTGGCTGTAAATGTTTCTGTGAGTCAATGGCAGGGTTTGAAGAATGGCCCGCCTCCATTTCATGAGGAGCCAACACTGGTCTTTGGCCTTGATAGACAGGAGGTTAATTTTTCTCATTCTGCTCATGTTTCAGGCTTTTGTGTGTGCGTAGGTGCGTGCGAGCATGTGTGTTTATGAACATGTGGCAGTAGTGGAATTAATTAAATATAGGCAAAATTTACTTTTAGAGGAAATTTAGCAAAGGATTTAGAACAGTTTTCCTTTACCTTAGATCACACCATAACAATACAGCAACCCCAATACACAACAATGATGACAATTAAAATCAGAATAGAACATGTTATTTAATGCCAGTTTTATTAGGGCTACATTACACCAATATAAACTCTTTATAACAACTGACGTTAAACTACATCAACATTTAAAGTTCAAGTTCAAGTTAAAGTTAAAGTTAAAGTTTATTTACTTCAGGTTGACGTCATCACAACTGGCATTGTAGATAAGATGTATAGTTATAAAATTTGTACATTTGTTGCATTTGTACACTTTTCATCCACAATCGCTTGTGGTTAAATGAAATGGGAAAAGGGCAACTTTCCATAGTTAAAGTCCAAATTCTAGTGAAAATCATTTTCAGTGTGGGGGATGTTCTAGCAGCAAAGAAGAACTCAATAACAATGCTCATGCATTTGACCATTGCTATAGCGTATGTCGAAAGACAGGCATAGCATATTAGCAGTCATTTCATTGTTATAAGACACTTCAAGACTTTTCCTACAAGACTTTCTAGACAATAGCTTCCACCTTTGTTGCTAGTTTGGTAAAGATCCACATAAAGGTTTATTAGTCAGTTGTCCATACTTTTATGTCCATATACTGTAGTTTATATAATAGTTATCATGCTATCATGACATTCCAGGCAAGTTCCACATGTGAGCTTAAATCAAATGGAAAATCTCATAACCAGCGCATCTAGCGTAATGTTATGTCACCATGGCACTTATAGTCTGACATGTGAGGCCTATTTGACTTCAAATTATGAAATTTGTGATGAAGTATTATATTTAGATTACATGTAGACATATGAACAATATACTCAGGTAAAAATGTTATATTAATTCTACAGTATAAGGTTATCAGTACACTCTATGGTCAAAAGATGGTGAACACCTTACCAGCACAGCCAAATTGTCATCCTCAAACTGTTGCCACAACATTGAACGGACACGGGTGAAAAATGTCATTTTTTAGCCCCTGAGCACCCCTAAACAACACTGGAATGAACCGGAACACCAACTGCACCGTAGTAGCCCTTTTCACCCAACATTAGTGTCTGATTTCAATAATCAGAAAAACCTCCAAGCCACACTCCAAAATCCATCAGAAGGCCTTTCCAGAAGTGTAGTACCTCTATTAACCTTTATTAAATATAATAAACTCCTCTCTGAGAACTGGATACGTACCTAAAAACTTTAAAATTGCAGTCATAAAACCATTATTAAAAAAACCTGATCTGGACCCGAGTCAGCTGTGCAACTACA
>JAOUQX010000033.1:5764671-5778131 GCA_028566295.1 Liobagrus marginatus
TATTTCAAATGTTTATTTCTTTTAATTTTGATGATTATAACTGACAACTAAGGAAAATCCCAAATTCAGTATCTCAAAAAATTTGAATATTACTTAAGACCAATACAAAGAAAGGATTTTTAGAAATCTTGACCAACTGAAAAGTATGACCATGAAAAGTATGAGCATGTACAGCACTCAATACTTAGTTGGGGCTGCTTTTGCCTGAATTACTGCAGCAATGCGGTGTGGCATGAAGTCGATCGGTCTGTAGCACTGCTCAGGTGTTATGAGAGCCCAAGTTGCTCTGATTGTGGCCTTCAGCTCTTCTGCATTGTTGGGTCTGGCATATCGCATCTTCCTTTTAACAATACCCTATAAATTCTCTATGGGGTTAAGGTCAGGCGAGTTTGCTAGCCAGTTAAGAACAGGGATACCATGGTTTTTAATCCAGGTACTGGTTGCTTTGGCACTGTGCAGGTGCCAAGTCCTGTTGGAAAATGAAATCTGCATCTCCATAAAGTTGGTCAGCAGCAGGAAGCATGAAGTGCTCTAAAGCCTCCTGGTATACAGCTGCCTTGACCTTGGACCTCAGAAAACACAGTGGACCAACACCAGCAGATGACATGGCACCCAAAACCATCACTGGCTGTGGAGACTTTATACTGGATCTCAAGCAACGTGGATTGTGTGCCTCTCCTCTCTTCCTCCAGACTCTGGGACATTGATTTCCAAAGGAAATGCAAAATTTACTTTCATCAGAGAACATAACTTTAGACCACTCAGCAGCAGACCAGTCCTTTTTGGCTTTAGCCCAGGCGAGACGCTTCTGTTGTTGTTCAAGAGTGGCTTGACACAAGGAATGTGACAGCTGAAACCCATGTCTTGCATACATCTGTATGTAGTGGTTCTTGAAGCACTGATTCCAGCTGCAGTCCACTCTTTGTGAATCTCCGCCACATTTTTGAATGGGTTTTGTTTCACAATCCTCTCCAGGGTGCGGTTATCCCTATTGCTTATACACTTTTTTGTACCACATCTTTTCCTTCCCTTCACCTCTCTATTAATGTGCTTGGACACAGCTCTGTGAACAGACAGCCTCTTTTGCAATGACCTTTTGTGTCTTGCCCTCCTTGTGCAAGGTGTCAATGGTCGTCTTTTGGACAACTGTCAAGTCAATAGTCTTCCCCATGATTGTATAGCCTACAGAAGTAGACTGAGAGACCATTTAAAGGCCTCTGCAGGTGTTTTGAGGTAATTAGCTGATTAGAGTGTGGCACCAGGTGTCTTCAATATTGAACCTTTTCACAATATTCTATTTTTCTGAAATACTGAATTTGGGATTTTCCTTCGTTGTCAGTTATAATCATCAAAATTAAAAGAAATAACCTTTTGAAATATATCAGTCTGTGTGTAATGAATGAATATAATACACAAGTTTCACTTTTTGAATGGAATTAGTGAAATTAGTGAAACAACTTTTTGATGATATTCTAATTATATGACCAGCAGCTGTATATCCCACCCCCTAAAGGTAATATATCCCACCCGCTAACGGTACTATATCCCGTCCTCTAACGATAATATACCCCACATGCTAACGGTAATATATCCCACACGCTAGTAGTAATATACCTTCCCCACTAATGATAATATATCTCACCCGCTAACAGCGCTTTAATCTAATGTGTATTTTTACGACATCACACAACACAATGAGGCTCAAGTACGCAGTAATTTACAAAAATTAATGATCCTTCTCCAAATTTCTGAGCTTTGGCCTAATTGTGCATTAAATTTGCATCCTGGAACAACTGAGCAAGTAGAGAGAGAGAAATAAACGGAATACAAGTGAACAAAGTATATTGGGTCCCTGTTCCAACATTGCACTTGGAATTATAGCATGGCAATTAATATTCCGCAACATTCAACAAAAAAAAAATGTGTGGGCTTGCATTGTGTATGTTTGTGTGTACATTAAGAGTGTGAGTTGGCTAAGCATACAGTAGTTCGACAGAGAGGGGACTATTTACCCAAGAGGAGGTAGTGTACAGTCACTGTACAAGCACACACACACACACACACACACACACACACACACACACAAATAGCCAGTAAGCTCGGCTTCATGAATGACCTGCCTTAGACTGGGCATAAAGACTATCTATGTGGCAGTTTATGCCTTGACTGGTCATGTAACCTGTGAAGGACTCATTGAAGACTCTGTAGCTCTTAACGGAACGCACAGACTAGTGACCACGCTGAACAACAGTCACAGTACACTATATGGCCTACTTATATCAAAGCCATAAAGTCCTCCACGAGCCAAGAATGATTTAGCACTGCTACTAGATGCAACTGAACCCTGCTGCATTACTGACCCTAGCACAGCGTGTGTGACCAAACTTACACACTACAATTCTGCAACCTAAAAATGGTTCACGTGCTAAATTTTACCCCCAAGAGATACCTTTTGTATGCAGCTGCGTCAAGTCTACAAGCTTACCTATAACTAATGAAGCATGCTGTGCTGGTGCTCAAAATAAACTGTATGTGCACATGTCAGAGCGTGCATTCTGCTAGTTTTAATAGCCTCCAAGACAGACATATGTGCACTTCCATGCTACACTAATCTTGTTACATTTTTGTTTTAATTAGCTCCAAACAGCTTAACGAACATGTGAGTAATTGCACATTCATGTATGTGTCCGCTTGTGTACATTACTGTGCATTGTAAAGCTTTGGTGTCAGACCATGAGGAGGCTGCTGGTCAGGTGATAGGGGGTTATTTGTGGGGTGTTTGGGTGTGTATATGTGTGTGGTTATAGGTCAAGTATTATTTTAAGACACTTCTTATATTGGATCTCTCACAAGGTATGACCCAATTTAATGAGCTGGGCTTTAAAGGGTGTACTTTGGGCTTTCGAAGGTTAGTAAACAGCATAAGTAGATAAGTAGCGAGCTTTGTTACTGACTTTCACTCTTTCACTGCGACTTAATAAATGTCAGGCAATACATATTGGGAGCTCTGCAGCCAAAACGGATTTGACCTTCTTAACCATTTTGCCCTATTGAAATTTATCAGCCCAGTCATTCTTGGTGTGTTAAGTTATTCATACATACAGTATATCATTGATGCCTCACAGCTGCAGTGTCTCTGGTTAAATTCTGAGCTTCAGTTACTGGCTAATCGAAGTTTCACACTTGTTTTTGTATTTTTCTTTCAGGCTCTTCAGTTTATGTCGCCTCATAGATGGACTGGTTATAAAATTGTCCATATGTGTGAATTATTGTGTGTATGCATGATGTGCTGCTATAGACCGGTGCCCAATACTTCGTGTTTTATTACGTATGTATTTAAATTATGTATGAGTCACCTTTTATCTGAATTTGAAAGTGCTTCAGCCACCAGGTTGAAATTACGAATGAAGAAATAAAGTAGCCTTTGCTTCACAATAACGTCCGTAAACTTAAATTTTACTACTTTATTTTCACAAGGATGTAGGTAAAACCCTAAGAAACCAGTAGCGCTGCTGTAATGTTCCTGTCTACAGCAGCATCACAAGGAACATTCAAAATGCTTGACTTGGCCTATCTATCATGTTTGAACTATATGATCCTTTCCCATAATTATGTTATTAGATTGTGGTACATAAAGACATATAGACAAAAGACATGCCACATGCATACTGTCACTGATAAATTACCCAAGCCTGAGTATTTGGCCTGGATGCAGAGTGTGTTTACCAAGGAATAACACCAATGACAGCAGTCATCGACTTGACCATTGCCGAGGAATTAGCAGAGTAAACAAGCCATACATTTTTTTTGTCCAAGTAAAAACGTCACTTATAGTCAGTCAGTCACGAGCAGCGTTACCGCGTATGAATCATGCCTATATGTGTATGCACCGTGTATGTTTAAAGGAGAGCCTGTGTGTATTTCTGATGTTTTTGTGTGTTAAGAAATGACATAAGACTAAATTTAGTCATGATTTACTGACTCAAAAGCTCTCCACTTTGGAACACAGTGTCATTAATAGCTGGTTTGATTCATGTTGAGAATTAACCGCTTCATAAATTCGATGGAGTGGAATAAAGTGGAACTGAGCTTCGCAAAAACAAAAACAGAGGTGAAACTCAAAGCTGCATCATTGTGCGGGCTGAGTGTTTGTGCTGTCTTGAGACAGTTTAGCCAGCACTTCAGTATCAGGCTATTCGATCCTGATAATTACACCTCGTAAACCTCAAATACTTCCTCGTGTGTGTGCTGAGTCATGCCCATCCGGCAAGAGTCTACAATAACAACATACAGTAACACCATATATAGGTACATGCAAAATATTGATTCACATTCAACACATATAGTAGTTCCAATGCTTCAAAGCCTGTCTCACTCTGTAAAGTGTAAGGTAAATACAGGAAATGTCTCTATGTCTTATGCAGCTGGATACGGTGTTCTTGAAATGCTTGTCAATGAAGCATAATATTTGACTTTTAGAAAGAACGACAGCCGTGTCGGCTTTCACATTTTCCCCTGGGTCTCAAGAGTGAATCGTGCGCTCCATGGCCCCTGAATTCTAAATCTGTCCACGGTCACAAATACCTTTAGTGTAAGTGTTATAGTCAAGGACTAGAACAGAGAGATGATGACTCATAAAACTGAAGGGTTAACTGTGGAGGGAAGGAAATTCTTGGCTTAAGAAAAGCTTCAGGAGACGCTATTATTCCCATTCTGTAAGGGACAAAAATGAACGCTGCTATGCTAACTGACTTATGATATGACAGTTTTGCAGTAGTTTCAATCCGCTTATCCTGTTCATGGTCGCGGGGGCGCTGAAGCCTGTCCTAGCTAACTTAGGGTGTGAGGCATGGTACACCCTGGACCATCTGCAGTAAATCGCAGGGCTAACACTTAGAGACAGGCGCTGTAGTAGTTTTTTGTAACATGTATTTTGTAGTAATACTAATAATAGTCATTATTAGCCGTTTATTTATTTATTTTCAGTAACCACTGCCCAGGGTATTGATTTTCCAGGGTCTCTACCAGGAACACTCGATGCACTCAAGATAGGATGCCAGTGGAAGACATAGGATCCCTCTCTTGGGGATTGGAGTAGAGTGTGAAGTGTGAACTGGTGGAAACCCACAAAACACTGGGAAAACAAAAACTTAAGAAAAAATAAGGGCCGTGCCCCTGAGCAAGGCCCTTAACCCTCAACTTCTCGGTTGTGTTAATGAAATAAATGTAAGGGGTTAGGGCATCTGCTAAATGGCATAAATGTTAATGGATATCAGTAAATATTAACAAAGATTTGACATGTATGTGTGATGTTCACGCTTTACTAATTGTAATGAACTATGTGGATCAAACAAGACATAATACAGAAATTTGTTTATATGTAGTCATATCATTATAGTACAGGTCATAACACACACACACGCATGGTCATTATATTCATCCGTTTCCATCAATGAACCGTGTGTGCAGTCTGTGTTACCGTACCATGATTCATGTGTCTGTGCAATGCATGTGTGTCAGTAGTGTTAGAAAATTGAAGCATGAGAGAGGAAATTGCTTATTAGACATGCGCACACTGCTTCAGTTATTCTGTCGTTTATGGTCCAACTTTAAACACTGACTTCACATGCACTGCATGTAAATATTTGTGCATGCTAGAAAGACTTATTTGCAACTCATGTTTTAGAGGAGGAAATTACATTTTATAAGTAGAGCATATTTTTACTGAAAACAGTGTTTGGATTCAGGAGCGAAAGAGTTTCCATAACCAATTGACTGCTTCAAGACCTTCCATTCTTTAAGCTCCATACTATGGTTTCTGTACTCCGGCAGTCAATCAGCAGTCTCAGTTGTAAAAGTTGCACGTGCACACACATGCACACACACACAGTCTTTTTCTTTCTGACCAGTGTTTCAGGAAGCTCCACCACTTCACAGTAAACATTGTGGCAGAAATAGAAAAGACTTCCAGGAGCTAAATGGACCAACAGAACGCTCTCGTAAAAAAAGTGAAAAGAAAAAAGAAAAAAACGACAAAAACAGCAGAGAAGGGATGGAAATGGGTGTGGGTGAGGAACTGGGCTCTTCCTGTCATAATCAGAAGTCAAAAGAGTATTTCCTGTCATTGTAGAAGCTTTAGGCCTAGTAACTATGCTAAAAAAGTCCACATTTTGTAATTCCACATACTCACCAAAATATTCCAAAAATGCTGTTAAGTATAAGCAGTAGAGTCACAATAAAGTACACCATTTGTTATCTCTCACACACACACACACACACACACACACACACACACACACACACACACACATGAAATACAGCAGGACACTAAATATTTACTCCGAGATGTTATCACTCCTCCTTATCGCACCCTGAGCTCTTGGCACTAGATTGATTCCATTTTGTGGATGCTTAATAAACCAGTGTTTATATCAGAGTGACCTTAATGTTTGTGACCGAGAATGCACTTCCTCTAAAAGACAGTAATTAAAAGGTTGATTTTTTTTTTTTTTTTTTTTAGATTACATTTATGCAGTATTTTAACTTTCATTTGTTACTCAGAAATGAATCATTATATTATCCAAACAATTTCAATTAGCTCATATTTGATGGAAATCAATTGTTAAATATGATTATGATGAGCTGAGGCTAGATAATTAAATCAGTAGTTTAAATGAAGTTAAACCTAAAAGACTAGAGAAATATGCTGCTTTGATTTCTTTTCAGAAGGAATGAAGGCATGCGTCTGCATTTTGTAAGGACAAACCTCCGGCAGAAGCAGGACTTCTACATGAAAAAACCAGGTGGTGGACATACTAGCACTTTCTTTCAAAATGATTTTATTGGGAGAACTACAAAAATATACAGTACAAAGTTAACACAAACAACTCGTAGTGAACTGACTCAACCACCCCACCCCCAATTTTTTTTTTAACTCGATCTTTTTCTGTCCATTTTCGACTTACATTCAAAAAGCCTTACTTCTGATAAAGTAGTCAAAAAAGTACATAGTGCCCAGCCCCTGTACCTACTATGTACAAACAAAATGTGTTCAATCTTCTCTCCCCCCAGCAAGTTTAGAACCCTTAGACCAATACTATATCAAAAGGTTATTGAAAGAACAAAGAATCCAACTAACGTATATAGGTACAGGGAGTTTAAGGAAATAAAAGGTGGGCGGCTTTGCTGGTTGCTCCAAGGCCCTTCTTATGACAAGTGGTAACAACCTTCAGAAGAGTTCAAATTCAAACCTACATTCAGCTTCTGTATGTGTAAAACAATGACTTAAAAAAATACTTTATTTGGTTAATAATAAGGCATGTCTGGTGGTGGACCCCTTAGGCACTAATACTGGGGATTGGGATTGCTACATTCTCAAAGCACAAGACAGGAGTCCTCATCTGGCTCTGTGCATAACAATAAAAAGGAAAAAAAATACTTTTTGGTTAATTTATTCACTTGGGATCATTGTCACACAATCTGACTTCTTAAAGAAGCACCACTACTTGTTTGGACAATATTTTAACAACCACTTGTTCCATACATTCTATAGACAGTTAAAAAAAATGGGACACATCTAGGGATTTAACAGAGAAAGAAAAAAAAATCTTTCAACATACCAACAAATGGCAAATCAAGCAAATGTTTTTTTTTTATGTACGGTAAACAAGGAAGCAAAATTAATGAAATAAATATCACATACAATCTCTTAAATTAAAGTTCTTTTACTCATTTACAATAAAATAATGAAGTTACAAAAGATCAAACAAAATATATTACTGTGAAAAAACAACCACACACTCCACTTAATGTAGATTAATAATGGCAACCATAATTTAAACATAAAAGAATATAGATCTATTGCTTCAACATACTTGATAAATACAGTATGGACACAATTACCAATGTAGCCTATACTTTTCACAAGATAATAAATAAGTTAAATAGGTCATAGACAGTTATGTACTGCTATGTAATCGCTCAAAACAGCTAAATATATACTTATATATATAAAATTCAACCATCAGCAGTGATTTTCCCAACAGACCAAACAAGAGCGCTTCAGCTAAGCAACAATTCTAAACTGACCCAACCGAACCACTGGGTGGCGCTGTGACCGGCAAACTGCTTCAACTTTTGGAATGATAGTCTTTTTTTTTGTAAGATGTCAGAAGCCAGGCTTCATACATAGGCTACTTTGCGAATTTTTTTTTTGTCAAGGCATATTCTTGGTGGATGGAGGAAAACATCTTTAAACTCTTTCGCGTTCAAAAGTTTTGTGCACAAAAACCATGTCTCCGGAAAGTGTGATGGGCTCAAAGCCAAAAAACACTGCGACTATGTGCTGGTCAAAGTCACCGGTGGAATGCCTTCGGTCGATATCTACGTTCATAGCTATCGGTTCGAGCAGAAGAAAAAAGACAGAGTAAAACTCTGCCACACCAAGGGTCTGACGAATCACATGCCCTTGGTTGTTTCTTTAAAGTCTGTTTAGTTAAACGTCGCTGATGAGACGCCATTTTAATAACGGTTAACTCTAGGAAGTCGTCCAGTCCATTAAAGAAAATGGGGTGTGGGGGGCATCCCACACAATGTAAAAACATAACGAAAACCAGGCTAATGTATTAATCGTCAGAAATTGACAGCCTGCTGAAGATTGGCAAACGTCTCCCAGCCTCCAAGCTGGGCGACTCGGAGCCACTGAGACTTCCTGAAGAGCTGAGGGAGCTACTGGCGTAGCTGTCACGGTCTGACATGGAGTCATAGGGGCTGGGGGGCGAGTCGAACACCGGCGACTCGGACAAACGCTGTAGGGCCTGCAAATGCCCAAGGCTGTAAGGCGGGGAAGGGGGTCCCATGGCATTCTGGAAGTTGCTGTAGTAAGCGGGGGTGGACTGGTAGCCGCCATGTGCGTGCACGGCGAGCAGCGCCTTCAGGTCCTGCGCAGTGGCGAACGAGGAGAAGGCGCCATTTGCGCTCGGCGCTAGAACATCTTCAAAAAAAGGGCCACTGGACCGAGAAGCATCCGAGGAAGAAGGCGGCGGGGGAGTGAGGGATGTGGGAGCTTCAATAAGTGAAGAGTCCAGCCCATGTTGTGTCGAGAAGCCCGAAAAGCTCAGACTGTGGTGGAGTTTTGGTCTGTCTCGGTAAGCGTTGACTGCAGCCTGTTGCTGAATCAGATCCCGACTCTGTTTCAGTTCGGGCGGTACGCTGCTGTTGGCTGGTGCGGGTCTGCGCTCGTCAGCGTTGTGGATGAAATGGCAGCGCGGGCCGTACGGACAGAAGCCGATTGTGTGGAAGGTGCGACATGGCTCCGTCTTGTACTTGGGGTGGCGAGACAGGCTGCGTAGTTCGTGGTAGCCATGCGCAAACTGGCACTTCTCGCCATATTTGCAGGCGCCATTCTCCTCGAACGGACGGCAAAGTTCAGTCTTATAGCGGGTCGAGTTAATCTGCGAGCCGGGCTTCTGCTGCAGCGCCTGCAGCTGCTGACTGCGCTCGCCCGTCTCACTGTAGGCGCGCTCACGGAACTTGTTCTCCCTGTTCATGTTGGCAGTGCTGGTGGAGCTCTCTTTCATATTGCTGTAACATGTCGCGGAGTACTTGTTGCCGTTGTTTGTGCAGTCAGCGTTGCTCGCGGAGTTGCGCCGGAAAAATCCCTGCGCGTACGAGCAGTTGTTAGCGAGAGAAGAGGCCGTGACCGGCGCCCCCACCGCTTTCTTTTCCAACATACTGTTAATGTGGAGAGCGTTCATGTTCAGACTCTTGTCCTGCTTCGAAAAGTCGGAAAAAGTTAGAAATGGTAAACAGAACTCAAGTTGCTAAATCTTGTTAAGCTAAACAACTAACTTCGAACCACGCTTTTTCCAGCTACAAACATTGCTAATGCACGAGCTAGTTTGTGTAAGTTTCAATCAGAGGTTTTGCCTCTATCCAAATTAACTAAAGTTGGCCGTTAAACAATTAAAGTTGAGTTACCTTGTACAGCATGTCGAGGTCGTAGAAACCGGACAGGATGGTCGCAGACATTTCTATTTCTGAAGTTTTAAGACGAAGTTGATCTTTCATTTGAGGACCTACCAAAGATCCCTTAGTGCAAAGCGAGGCGTTTAATTTACCACGACTGGTTCGGCGAGAGTAGTGATAAATCCAGAAAAACCGGGGAGGAAAACACGCTGCTTGATACTTTTATTGCTGCCTGTCTCCCTCCGTGATGTACCAAGCGAGAGCAGAACACAAACCTCTCGCTTTCCCCAACATATACGAGCCGGAGCCCCGCGTGGAAAGAGGGCGGGGCCTACAAAGCTGGAGCAAAGTTTGGCCGACACCACGCCCATTCTTTTCGAGCGCTGGTTCGGATTGGTGTTTCCGAGACTCCACCCATACACCTTGAAACGACTGCCGAACTTTTTCAGAGGAAGCGTGATTACCGAAAACTCCAAAGACAGAGTGCACGCAGATCTTCCCAAACAATATGGTTTATTCATTGCGCGGATTTGACGTCCTTCAAAATTTCCAAAACTGCCATTTTGTTCTGTCCTGAAATAGAGCAATGTCTAGAAGAGCTATTTGTGTATCCACGAAACATTTGTTAAAGTTAACCCATGAAAAAAGTGAAATATCGTGCTAATATAGTAGTTCTGTCAACAATATGAATCGCACTTTGACGATGAATGGGTTAATGACATTGAAAAGTGCGGATGGAGGCGCGCCTCTTCTGCTCTTTGGTACATGATGTACTAGCTTGCAAAAAGATGTGTAATCATTTACTCCGACCCGCCAAAGAAAGCTCCATCTACCGTGATTCATACAGTGACCCAGTTTTACTACGTGAATGTATAACATGTTTAAATAATTGCAGTTAAATCAAATCAATACAACTATGTAGAATTAATAAAACATTTGAAACAATGACATTACATTTTACAAACGTTTCATTGCCAGTGAAACACTTGAATTATGTATGTATGTGTATGTATGTAGACAAAACCAGTTAGTGGCTGCTGTCCCAGTGTTGGCTTTAACAGTGTTCGACTTAAAGCCACACACTATTCCCCAAGCAGCAGAGAAAAATAATCATGTGAAGGAATGTGCTTATGTTTTTCCTATAAAACAATCCCATACTGCCCCCTAAGGGTCAGCGTTTTCCTTAAAAGAAGCCTCGTGTGCCACCTAATGGCTAAGTCCATATGTAGTGTAGAGCTGGTATATAGGAAGTAGGGATGATTAGAATTCAGTCACTATTACCACCCTACCCCACTTTACACATCCCCCACTCGTGTGGATGTAAAGAGGTCAGTTATTTTGGACTGGTTTCCAAGCATTACATCACTGTACAGTAAAATTACATTTACTAATGTAGTCCTGAAGGCAATCCAACTGTCTACGCACATGCCAGCCACCAGTCTCTGCTGTTACGTGCCAATTGCATAACATCCTACATAGGAGGGGTCTATTGAACTATTTCTTTTTCTGGGAACTGTGTTAAAGGCTCCATCACATGAAAAAACAGCAGTGATTGTCCAACAGACTATCCAAACACCACAAATGTGTAAAAGGGAATGGAGAGAGAACTTAATGAAAGTTTGGACTCCTGTGCTGCAGCTAGAGTCTGTTCTTTTTGCCACATAAAAATTAGTACTAATGTGGTTTAATCTTTGTGAAAGTATAGAATAGTGGAATAAGACTTTCTTTAAGTCATGACACAAGCATTTCGATTCCTCCATCCCACACAAAATGTCCCGTCGGTCATCGAAAAACTTTTTATTTTGATTAAAAACCATTTGGGGTGAGAGACATTCCTGTGCACCATCAACCCATATTTAATATGAAAAACACCATGTTTAAAATAAAAAATAAAATGTATAATATACTAAAACACTGTTTACAGTCTTAAGATGGAGAAAGACTAGGGAGTGATAAAAAATAATCCTAATATTTATATGCAGACAGTATGAGTAGTTCAAATTAATTTGAAATGCAATAAACTGTCAGTTCATTTCACTAGGAAAAAAATCCTGTCATTTACTAGACTAAGAGGAAGCTGAAAGAACTTCATTTCTAGCTTGAGATCATTTTTTGCCTGACCTTTGCGAGCGCATTCAGCGTGAGTGTGGCCCGCTCGTTCATCAGAGACAGCTTTGCATACTCTATGGTGGCAGAAAACTGAGGTAGGCCTGGGAGGGAGCTCAGTGCTTGGCGGGCTGCGTCATTATTAGCGCCAGCTATAGCAGAGAAACGCTCGAGCTCTGACAGACACAAACTAGGTGAGCCCGGTACTGTGCATAAAGCACACAGGTGTCTGTGTAACAGCCGTGCCCACTGCAGAGGCTCTGCCCACAAGTTCAGCTCTCCCTTCTCAAAGAGGAACTCTTCATCCTGTTCAATATGGAGTGGAGAGGAATATCAATGATAGTGTGATGCAAAGTAATTTCCCAGGATAACATCTCAAGATACATTTATTGTGATCCATAACTACCTGTGTCCTTACCAAGTTAAGGGTTTCCTCATTGCCATTCTCTGCCTGGTTATCTCCCAGCAGCCACTCTGTCAGAGTCATCATGCCAATGGCCACCTGGTCCCACACTTGGAAAAGCTGGCACAGAATTCCCATTCCCATCTGTAAAGCAACAGGAGGAGAAACAGCTCCTTTGGCAACACCTGGAAGAAGGGTGATATAAAGAAAGAGATTAAGGTCAAATGCTGAATGTTGATATCCTCTTATATTCTTCAAGATAGTCGGAGTCCTTGAGGAGCTCCAGTTAGCACATGTGAAGTTGGAACATATTCTATTTTAACACAAGTATGCTCTTAAAGACAAAATATTAAAACTACTCAGGTGCATGACAGGTGACTTTGGATCCACTTGAAGCGTTACGATCAAGCGTGGAAAAATCAGTAGCCCATGAACTCAAGGAAAATATCTGGGCTACAACTTTTTCATTTACAGTTACCCGACAGCAAAGCCAGTTCAGTAGGCTGGCAAAGAAAAACCCGATCTGACTTCATTATATACAGTATGCGTGTGTTTAAATGTAACTCCCATCAACTAGTTCATATATTTATATGTTCATTCCAAAGTGCCTCTTTTCTGTGGAGCAAGAACCCGTCCTGTTGTTTGAAACTTGTTTCCTAAGCATAATTCTTAGCTTGGACAGAAGACAAAAGTTCCAGAACTGGGATTTGAAACGGTTAACATGCAAGCAAAAATATAGAACAGTTAGACACAAAAACTGTTATATATCCCAAACGCTAACAAAAGTGGTAACCTTCCATTTAAACACACAAAAAATATGCTAGCTCAAATAATGTCTGTGTGATAAAAAAAAAAAAGTCCATAGTAGAAAACACTTTTGTGTCCGAACACAAATACAGTGGAACCTTGGGTTACGAATTTAATTCGTTCCGGAACTTTACTCGTAACCTGAAAAGTTTGTATCCCGATACGAATTTCCCCATAA